>JALLOV010001047.1:0-15651 GCA_036939655.1 Thalassiosira allenii | reverse complement strand
GGCCCGGTTCCCACTTCACCACCCACACTAACTCTCTATTCAATGTTTGCCTCAGACCTCAGAAAGTGTAAGTGAGGCCAGCCATGGCTTCCCACAGCTACTGCAGTCTCCTTGGGCAATGCCAAAGATGTGCCAACCCTCTTGCAGCACTCTACCACCTGCCTTAATTGCCATTCTGTGCCAGGAGGCCACAGCTGGTGATGCCATTTTACTTCAGAAGCCAAATCTCAAGCCCAACCTCCGGGGCTTGAATGCAGCGTTGAAGTGTAAGTGAGGCCAGCCATAGCAACCCACAGCTGCTACAGTCTTCTTGGGCAATGCCAAGGATGTGCCAGCCCTCACGCAGCACTCCACCACCTGCCTTTTATCTTCATCTGTGGTTTGTTTGGCTTTCCCTCCTTCTCACCGAAGATGTTATCTCCTGGGCCCAGGAACTTCCTTGCGTGTATGTTGTTTTTCAGCCACAGTGATGTGAGAGTGTATTTGTATACTTTATTGAAGACCTAACAGACTGAAAAGCATCTTATTGAACTGCATCAATTATATTATTCTCTATCTCTGTTCTTTACATTCTTCTTTCTGACCTAACGGAATGCCACCCAACATGAAAGGACCTGACTTATTCTCGTTGAGGTCTCTTCCCGTTATGGTATCCAGATCAGCTTTTGCCCAGAGACATCGACTTGAAGTGATGAGCAGACGTTCCTACATCGACGACAACAGCGGGTCCATGCTCGTTTTTGGTGTCGACGAGTACGAGATCGCCATGCGACATGTGGCTTCTGGTACGAAACACGCCATTCGAGCCAGTCGTTTCGAACATCTGTACATCGCACTACCTCTATGCGATTATTGCTCGTGATTCATCACGAATAATCTCGTCTCGAACAACTCATTCCGTTGGGCTCTCCTTCCCGGCCTTCTTCTATTCGAACTTACCTCCTGTCACGGACAAAAGAGCTAGGCCAATCGAGGAGCTACGAGGGGAATCCTGTAACCAGTAAGTTGCTACGGGTCACTCTCCAGTTGCGTATCCTCTCAAGTCGATATTCTCCACGAGCATTTCATGACATGTGTCAGGTTATGCCGCACGTCTTGCCGAAACGATCTCTCTCTAAAGCGGGCCGTCTATTTGTATTTGTTGAATGATCTCAACGATAGCAGTTCGTCCGTCGCACGTACTGCAGAATCTCTCTTAAGCCCCGCTCGGGCTACAAACCACCATCTCTTCGAGGGATACCATATGAATATCATTACAACTTGCTACTTGAACGCAAAAAACCCAGAATAGAGTCAGCCCGAGTCCAGTTTGACATATTATCGTGACATCTAGATTACTTTCAAGCGTACAACAAAGAACTCTGTCCATGCCTAGGATCCATTAGCTTGTAGTCCATGCAGAGCTTTCTAACGCAAACCCAAGCCGTTCCTATTCAACAAGCACCACGAGGCACCGCATGCGCACGGCTTGAGGGCGACACGCTCCGGAAGCCGCTTCCAATCCGGCGACGCGGGAGATGGGAGCAGAGGCTGCTTCCTTGGCTCGACGGCGAGTTGATTCGAGGGAGAAGGGCCTTCAAGATGATCCTTGCACATCAGCGCTCCCCTTTTTGCAATATGCGAGCAGCCCTGGAAGCTGCACCTGGTGAGCTCGGCGTAGTCCACGGACTTTCGAGATCGAGCCGAGCGCCTCGCGGGCTGAGCCGGCTTGGCCAACTTGGGCGGCTTCTTCACAGGCTTCGTCTTCTTCTTCCCGTCGCCCGGCTGCATCCGATTGGTCCTGTCCGTCAAAAGGCCCAGCGCCCGGAGCCGGGCGTTGTTCCTCTCGACCCTTCGCTGGCGCTTCAGCTCGTACTCGGATAGCTCGTGAACTGGGTCGTCTGCGCCTGATGAGCCGTACTTGCTCTCGACGCCATCGCTGCTGTCGATTTTGCCCATTCCGCGCGTCGAAGTCCTGGTCTCGGCGTCCCCGTAGGTGTTGGCAACTTCCTTGTTCGCCTTGATTGCTAGACGAAGAGAGTACATCCTTCTTGANCCAGGCTAGCCCGAGGTTATTGTCCCCCCCTGCAGATTCACTTACTGTACTGTTAGCAAACCTTCCCGCCATTTCTCAGTTGTCCCCCCCTCGGCGCCAGCCTAGGCAAAATATCTGTCCCCCCCGGCCCCCGGGGGGGACAACTCGTCGCACTCCACTTGTACCCTTCTACCCAGCCACGGGCAGTCAGGGCACCCAGGGGTCTTGAATAAATTAGTAAGGGCGCTGAATAAATTAGACCATCAAGGAACAATGCGGAACATCCAGAGACCATGCAGTCATTCAAGGGGTCATTGCTAATCGTGACATATCCTGAAGATAGATAATATGAGACACATCGAACGTAGGTAGGTAGGTAATACTTCTTGATGATGATGACTCATTGGGATTCTCCTATGTACAATAGGTAGTTAGGGGTAAAGACGTGCAGAAAGCAAGAGAAGATCTTTTCTGCATGATGGGTGCACACTTCCGCCACCAGCCAGAGGCAGACAAAGATTCATTATCATCACCATTCCTTCATTCATCACACCGATCCGAACGCACAACAGATCTCGCCGCGGCCACAGCCATCATCGCACCACATCAGTCTTTGCCATCTCCATCGTCCCCCACTCTCCAAGCCGTTTGTCGCAAATCAATTCACAGTCAATTCTCATTGCAACAGGACCCCGCCGCACTCATCGATCTCCGGCTATCTAGATACACGGCTTTGGAAAGGTATGATGCATATGTGGTGTTGTTACTTATTTATATTCATGATACATATGCATTGCTGTGACATATCTATTGTGGATGTGCATATTTCAGATTCTTACATATGTATTACTCACAAACTTATGTACTGCTGTGACATATCTTCTCTTTGATTACTTATGTCACACTCTGACATATGTTGATTTCTTATGTCACTGACTCACATATGTTACCCTTATTTTGTACATACACAAAAAAGTTGTCGCGCGAACCTTGAACCTGCCTAGTAGGTAGACATATCAGTTCTAGAACATCATGAACAACACAGAAAGAACTGCCCGAAAACATGTCTGTGATTACAACCGGACTGGCAAAAGAAAGAAGCAAAATCCATCATTAAAGCATGTTGAGCTTTATATCAAGCAATATCATTCACATCACCCTAACATAGGCATCCGACATAACACTCTCGGAGATGACTTGCCCTACAGTGCTGTTAACAATGAAGAATTTGTTGGATGCTATATGCGTTGGCTTGCCGAAGACGCAACATACCTTGAGGATCCTACCGTTAAGCTCAAACTGAATACATTCCTGGGGTATGCATCATCTTTCTCGGCTTATTACTGCAACAAATTTCGTGATAGGTCAGACTCGTGTAGCCTCTTCTTTTTCAGATGATACTGCTGTCATTACCTGACTGACGACCATTCTCTATTATGCTGTCCAGGTCGACGCCCCTGCCACTTCAGAAGGAGAAGTGGTCTCAGAAGCTTTCTGCCGCTGCAAGGATTAAGTCTGATTATTGTTTCAAGAACAAACTAAAAATAAGTGATGAGAAGGAGACCGCCACAAAAGAAGACCGTATCTGCCTTGGGACGGTATGCATCCTTGAGGGTTCATTGCAGGGTGCTGAAATGCTTCACTTTTCGAATACCGCGGTCAACCTTGCTGGTAGAGGCAGTGATATTGCAGACTCTGAGCTCACCGATATTTTTCCCCGCCGCGTCAGCACTGGGCTCAACCCTTACATCCATCTAGTGCAAAGCACCACTCGGTTCAAAACAACAACACAACAACAGCACGCCATATTCCCGCACCGTGATCATATGGTCTTAGACTTCTACTTCAGCCTCAGCTACGTTCTTATTATGTGTGAAGAGAAGATCATATCCTCGCAGGGAAAGCTTTTTCCATCGTTCGCCAAGAAGGTATTCAATAAAGACGGCGAGGTTGACTCAAAGGTATCCGAGCTCTTCAACAAATGGATTGATATGTTCATGGCCATTACCCATGACCTCTATGGCAGTAAGTCTCCCTCCAGTGCCTACATAACTCATTGACATTTTCTCATGTGTTCAGAATATCCTTACTATATTCATCGTCGCCCCGTTTAGCCAGCGACCCCGATACTGAAGTTCCGACCTATGTAGAGGAGGCCATGAGAAACTCTAATGTAGACTCCAAAGGCCGCATCCGAAGCAACAATCGATCCCATTCTTTAAAACGTCACACGGTTCAGTTCCTTCAAGAGCACCTGCCGCCTCATAGCTTCTCGGCTAGGTGTGGATTCATCATGAAAAACATTCATACTATGTTTGAATACTTCTTGAACTCAAGGGAACAAGACATTAAGTGTGGCAAGGTCATTAATGAATGGACGATTGTGATGGGCGGAGAAATACAGGGCGGAGAACCTCCCGATATCCATGCAATCAAGTCGTCTCCAGAAGCGAAAATTCAGACATTCGTGCGGACTCTGTTCAGATCGTGAGCGAACTAATTCCTTTTACTTGAAATTTCTTTATCGAACTACGCTGACAAATCATTTCTTGTTTCAGTTATTATAACAGTAACAACGACTCTTTTCGGCAGTACGAGAAGACTGTATTCAGCATGCTCGCAATGTCTGTACTTCGATTTTATGACGACTTCAATGACTTGGTTGCGCTAGACCCAAAAAGGAGATGGTCTAATTCTTCCATGCACCCTTTTCAGTCTAGGGTAGCTGAAGCGCTTGCCATGGCAGGTGTCAGTGACTTAGAGAGACAGACTTGGATCAAAGAGCTACGAGAAGACTGGGTCTCCCGCAACTTCAATGGCCTTCCTATAAATGAGCTCGAACATGATGGTTACCATTCAGTTAAGGTCGATGCGAGGAGTCTTCTCAATGTTGTCCAAAACCTGTGCCAGATTCAACAGCATACCAACCACTTGGCATTTGAAACACAAACCTCTCTCCGTGATGTTGATGCGCACAAGAAGGAGACTAACACTCGACTTTCGCGCTTGGAATCGCAGATGAATCGGATCGAATCGATGCTTGTTCAAATGTTGTCTGCTAGTAATCTCTCAGACGGCAGTGGGCGAGGCCAAACTGATATACCGAACAACAGTGAAGCTATGGATTGCGAAGGCGCATCAGAAGTAAACAACAGAGCAATCTACGCATGGGATCACGTGAAGCATGTCATCGATAGTGAGAAAGATCCCGCAAAGAAATTCTCGACTTGGCACATATTTCAAGGCCCAGCATCGTATGACATATGGAAAGAGGGCATATGTGGAAAAATCCCACAAGCCCAAGTAAAGTTCCGTTCCAACATGGGCAAATTTTCGGAGAGAATGATGCAATTGGCGAATGAGACGCTGGCTGAGCGCCCAAGTGGTGATCCGATGTTATTGATGCAATGGGAGACCTATGTACGAGAGGTTGGAGATGTCGCCCTTGAAAAAGCAAAAGGTGTTATCGCCAATCCGACCTATACCAACATAAGGGACATGAAAATGAGGGAGTTTTTTCAGGCCCCTCAGGTAATGTGAATCGAAGTTCTTCACATAAACACATTGTAATATTTCTACGGACCTGTTATTGTCCCCTGCGTCTCTACATTTATTGTACAAAACTATTATTTTGTGTATACACAACTAAAACCAACGTAAATCGCGGTAAGACATGAATCTTAAATCCAACTAAAACCTCCTTGGCTTCAATCAGTTTAAAGCTTGCCAATACTCAAGGCGTGCCGTTTCTTGAGTTCTGCTGGGAGACCTCATCTCCAACTCATACAACTCATAAAACTTGATCTCTCGTTACCCTAAATTAATCTTTTGATAGGTGCCACCGGATACTTTCCGTTTGCAATGTACTCTGTAGACTAACCTTCCTACCAAAGGACTTTGTGAAAGCGTAGAGGCCTGGCATTGGAACATGTGGAGCTGAGTCTCCTCGGTCGCTCCGCAGCATGGACAGCTGGGGTCCTTTCGTGATGGCCTTTCTGGCGGCCCGTGTTGAGTCAACCGTTCATGAACTTCACCAGTCGGACGTTGTCGGCGTCGTTGAGGCGCTTGCGGGCGTTCCCGATGCCGATCCAGTTGATGGAGTCGTAGTCGGCGCGGGTCTTGTCCTCGTACTTCTTGAGGAACCACTTTCGGTGCCGCGGGCGCATGACGGCCTCTTTGATTCTGTCCGCGTAGTTGTTGGTAACCCACTCGCCGTCGATGATGAGCATGGCCCCGCTGCCCGCGTAGGGTTCGTCGTAGCAGATCTCCCCGTGCTTCCTCTCGTCCTTGGCAGACTCGTCCATCTCGGTGTTGAGCTGGGCGTCATCGGGGAGGAGGTCGAAAGGGGTGTTGTCATCCTGGTGGCCCTTGACCCACTGGATATCGACCTCGAGGTTGTTTTCCTTGGCCTGGTGATGGTAGGCCAGGATGATGTCGGCCTCTGGGGCCAGCATCTGGCTCTGCTGGAACGGGGGCTCCGCCATCGCCGCAACTGCAGCCTTGTTGTCGCAAATGCCCGAGGTCGAGGAGATGCCATTTTCCACCGCTAGGTCCAAGATGCCCTTCCCGCCCTCGAGTTCTGATCGGTAAGAGGTGGGATTCTGTGTGGTGGGGAAACGTTTGCTCCCTTCGTATTTCGTCCCTCCTTTGTGAATCGCGTAGGCGCACGCTCGGTCGCCTGCGATGATGTCGACAGAGCCGTCCGCGCCGGCCATATCAGGGCGGTCGGACTGGGAGACCTTCTTCGTGACCCTTCGGGGACGTGGGGCCACCGTGAGGGCAGCGGAGTGAGGCTCCTGCGTCCAGAGCTTCTCATCGTCAAAAGCGGCATCGATCGGGTGGGCCATGCTGGGCAGGGTGGTGGCGAGTCCCCTCTTATCGAAAATTCGGGACTGGGCGGGGTCGCCGTACTCTACGAAAATCCGCCCCACTCTGCGGAAAGCCCTGTCCTGCGTACGGTAGAAGCGGTGGTTCACGTGGCGCGGCACCTGGTGCCAAGCGCCCAGGTGGCGCCGGAGGTTGGTGCGGTGGTGAAGTCTGCGTGGAGGGGCGGTGGCGAAGGTGCGGTAGATGCACTTCCTGAAAGCCTCCCAGTAGTTCTTCGGCGGGCAGGGTATATCAGGCCAGTTGAGGGCCGAATCTGCCCTCCACAGCCCGGACATTCGGCCCCCTGGGATGAACCGACCGTTCGCGTGTGCAAGGTCGGCTATGGTGATGACTCGCATGTATAATCGACACCAGTTGGCTTTCTTGATATCGCCGTCGGTCACGCCTGGGATGGCCACGAATGCGGCCATGATGGACTCGTCGCGTAGGCGCTGTAGCTCGGGCGACCACTGGCGTTCGACCCACATGATGGCCGACATCTCGGCCAACCGCTCGCGGTGCATCTTGAACCACCCGTCTTCCAAATGTGGGAGCTTCGTGTGGACGTCTTCGAGGATGGGTTTGCACATGCCGGAGACGAGCTGGATTGCCGACAAGACCACCAGCATGTCGTTCCCCACCGTCCCATTCCAGCGGAAGTGCTTGAGCATTGTCATGAGGCCCTTCTGGTCCTGGATGATCTGGAAGCACGGGTAGTCGTAGCCGCCCATGTGGTACGGGCTGTACATGACGGCCAGGGGCATGTTCTTGTTGAAGCCGAGCTTGTTGAGCATGACCTTGTTGACGGCCGTGTTCATGCTGTTACATTCTTTGGCGGTGAAGGTGGTGACGGGCATGGAATACGTCACTTGGGGGACCGTCCGCCCCGATAGCATGGACTTGGCCTCACGGCGGGTCAGGGGTGCCTCTTGAGCCTTTGCGGCGGCCTCCCTGCATTGTTGCATGCGATAGCGGTGTTCCGTGGCCATGGTTCCGCTGACGGCCAAGCGGATGCCCAGGCCCTTGTTCGGCTCGTCAGCCTTGAGCTTCTTGATTTCTGACGGGCATCCCTTGGAGTCGCGGATGACAACCTGGCCCGAGGGGTTCTGCTTTATGGTGGGCGGGAAGGACGAGTCGTCGAAGGCCTGCATTTGCCACGCGCTCTTGTGGCACGCGATGGCTTGGCCGGGCCCCTGGATGATATCTGTCCAAATCTGGGCTCCCGTCTGCAGGGCCTGCCGCGTGGCCGTCTCCGCGGCGGCGAAGGATGCCGCCTTTCTGTTCGTCATGCCGTCGCAGTCGTCGACGAAAGCATCGTTGTTCTTATCTATAGCCCTGGAGCCGTCGACGCTGGGCAGGTAGAGGCCCTTGTGGAGCTTCCTGTGGGCGCGCAGCATGGTGTGTGACTCGGCACTCCAGATGCATGGGTCGTCGGCCTTTCCTTGGATCTCGCCTGCGAGGGGGACGTCGCCCGGTTCCCAGCGGAAGCATGTCCTGGAGTCACCATGGCTGGTGCGGACGCCGTGTTCCATCCGCTCGATGGTCATGTTTCGTGACCTCATCACGTTCGGCGCGACCCCGTACTTGCGAGCGACCAAAGTGGACAGATTGGGGACCATGCGGTCGAAACACGCGACCGCGTCGTTGGCGAATAGGGCCATGGTGACGAAAAGCGCTCGGCCGTATTCGAAAGCGAGCATCTTGCGGAGCGCAGGTTCGGTCGCCGTCCGTCCTGGCCTGCCTCCCCACTGCTCTTCGGTGAGCGTGGTCTTCTCGGCATTCGCGATCATCTTCTTGGCAAAGAAGATCTTGAGGGCGGTGTTGAAGTCGGCCTCGACCAGACCAATGATCCGAAGCATGTGGATCTTCCGCACCCCCTTCTTCTTCTCCAGCATGACGTTAATGCACTTCGCCCATCTGTCGTTGACGAAACCGTGCATAAACGGGAGGCGCATCATGGTTGCCATGTACGCCGAGATCTTGTCACTGCTTCCGATGCACTTCCAGAGGGTGTAGTTGATGCCCGAGGGCGAGGATGACGTCTTTTCCTTCGCCGCCTTGAAGGCCGCCTGGAACTCCTCCGTCTGGATGAAGCCGTCTATAGGATCGCACTCTCGTTTCTCCTCCTCGGTGCGTTTGAACTGGAGGACCCACTCTCGCACCACTCGCGGGAATGCGTCGAGCTCTGTCGTGATCTCGCCTTCCAGGAGGCGCGTGGACAAATCCGAGGTGCCATAGTCCGCGAGCAGGTCTTTGAAGTAGTCCAGGCTGGGCGGGCTTTCCTCCATGGCAACTTGCTGAAGGTGGCGCTTGTTCCGCTGGAGCAGGTCGAACTCGATGTCGTCCCGCTCGGTGACTCGGCGCCAGGTCAGGGGGTTCTCGCCGCCTCTTACAATTCGGTAGCCCTTCCGTTTGGAGACTCCAACTTCGACCTCGTACGAGTCATCAGGAACTACTTTCAGCGAATGATGGCGATGGAAACGTCGTTTGCTGTTGCCCTTCGCTGGGTGCGATTCCCACACACCCTTGTCGTAGTGAAAGAGCTCGTTCGTGTTGGGCGAGTAGTACCAGTCGCTCGTGGGCACTTCGATGTAGTCGAGGCTCTGATGGGTGCCCTTGGTGATTCTCGTGAGCTTCTGGTGCATCCTCTTCTCGTGAAGGCTTCGGATGAGGACCTTCAGGGTTTTGGCCGCATCGTCGTTTCCATCGGCCGCAGCTTTGACTCTTGCTATGCTCTCGAGCCATTTGCTGCGGAGCTCTACTCCCTGCCGCTGGCTGGCCTTGAGGTCACTCCACGCCTCGCGCAACTCGTTGTTCGCCGTCAAAGGGCTGATGGACTTGGCGTACTCCACATTGAAACCATTCCGCTCTGCGAGGGCGATGGCACCATCTGAGATTGGCAGGCCCTTCCTGGTGGTGGCCAGTACCGACTTCCAGAAGAGCACCTCGTTGCCGGCCGACGTAAGGGCGGGCGACCTCGCGTAGCCGTGCTGCTTCTGCTTGACTGTTCGGTTTATCGCGGCCTTGATCGAATCGATGATCTCCGTGTCGAGAGCGTTGTACCTCTTGACGAGCTTCGGCGTGGCCCCGAACAGCCTGAGCTCGGTCTCGAGGCACTGGACCCGCTGTGGGATTCGCTGGTGCTCGTGGATGACATCGAGCTCGTGGAGAAACTTCTCCCGCATCTCGACGTTGTCGAAAGAGAAATCCCGCGCCTGGGGCGGCGTGATGCGGGGGCCCTCGCCGCCGAAGAAAGACTTTAGGTCGAGGTCGGCCCACAGCATGATGTGGTCGGAAATCAGCGCACGATGGTATCCCAGGAAGCCTGCCGCCGTGACGTACCTAAGGATGCCTTCGGTCGCGACCATGTGATCGATGCGCGACGACGATCCCTCGCGCGTCGTCCGAGGCATGTTCGAGATTCGCGTCGACTGGACGTCGTGGAGGAGATTGGACTCCATGAAGACGCCCCAGCGGGTGTGCTGCTCTGGGGACTCGTTTGCGTCTATCATCAGTAGGACCTCATGGCCGGTCTCGCGAAACTGCTGGATCGACTTTTCGAGGTCTTTCAGGAGTTGGTTCCGAGGGTCTGGCTCGGCGATGCCCTGGGCTATCATGAGCTGCGCCTGCTGCCAGTAAGAGGAATTGCAATCGGGATTGGCAGGCGTCGTGCCTTTCGTTTGACACACTCTATATGCCGTTATGACGACCAGCTTGCGGTCGTTCTTTCCTCTAAACGTGATCCAGCTGTATCGGCCCATCTTGTCGACCCCTCTCTTGCCCTGGCGGCCCAGTAGCTTCCCCCGAGTGAGCTGCAGGATCCCTCCTGGTTGGTAACCCAGCTTGGCGTTCTTGATATTCCCCCCTGCTGCGACTCCGTTGCCGAAACGCTTCCTGGCCTGTGCATTGATGGCGGTTTCGAGATCGTCATTGATCGTGCAGTTGGGCTCGGCGACGCCGATGTGGTCGATGTCATGGAGGGTGACGACATCGAGTACGTCGCTTGCGGGCTCAGGAAGGCTGTTGAGGATGCCTTGGGCGTTTTGGAAGGCAAAACGGTTGCACCCCGCCTCGGGGGGATGGGCGATGGCGTCGCCGTAGTCATGGTAAATGGGTGGTTTGGTCTTTTGGGTGAATTTGGTCGGTATGAAAAGGTGTTGGGGGTCGTCAGAAGGATCTCGCGATGGAAGGCGCAGCCTCATTACGGCTTACGATCCTTGCTAGAGCTGCGCTTCTTGCTGCTGCTGCGCCGCTTGGACTTGGTGGATGACTTTGTTGATTTCGAGGAACTGGGGGGCTTGGGCTCCTGCCCGTGGGTCTCTTCCCCGTGTGCGTCCGACTCGCGTAGACGGGCGGCTTTACTCTCTGCGGAATTGTTGATGGCCCTCGGGGCTGGAGCCTTCTTGTCTTTTTCTGAGGTTCCAAGCCACTTCCTGAGCCCCTCCTTCATCACAGTGTTGGGGCTGCGTGGGCTCGATTTCGGAGTCGACTTCGCTGACGCCGCGCTCTGGACGGTTGAGTCTTGAGCGTTCTCCCTCGTCCCACTGGCGCCTCGGGCCTTGGCAGCCTTGGGGGGGGGCAGGTCGGCGTCGGCGCTCCTGGAGCGCCGTCGCTTAGACTTGGACTTCGGCTTCGGGGCCGGGCTGGGTGCGGTGTCGGAGGGCTGGTACTCGCTGTGTTTGCTAGCTGCGTCTTCACTGCTGCTCGACCCGTTGACCATTGCATTCACTTCGTCCTCCGCCTGCTGCCGCTGCCTGGAGGACTTCGTCCGCCCCTTCCTGGCCGCGGACTTAATCGCCCTCGTGCTGGAGCTGCCTGGCTTCATGCTGCGTTCCTTGGCCGACTTGCTGAGCTTGGAGCGTCTCGACCGCGTGCGCTTGGAGACTGGCGATGCACTCATCGGGTTGGTCTTCTTCTTGCCCGGGGACGACCTGGAGGGCTTGGAGTTGGGCTTGGGGTTGCTGCCCGATCGGCCTGTGATGCCGTCCTTTGCCAACATCTCTTCGACTTCGTCGTCGCTGGCCGTGGGAATGCTTCTCTTGCGCGCGGATGGCACTCTGCCCGCCTTCGCTAGGACCTCGTACGCCCTTTGGCGGATCATCAAGGTCTGGGTCCGTATCTCGTCCTTGGAGAGCGTTCCGTCGTCGATGTTGAAGATGGGCTGGTCAAATTCCTGCTGGGCCTGGGCCATGGCCCGCCTCTCCATCTCGGCATCCTCAGAGAGGGACGAGTCGTCCTCGGAGTCGACGTCGACGGCAAAATCACGTCTGGACCAGGCGTGGTGCTTGTTGCCGTGCTTGGGCTTCCATACCCGGGCGGCCGGCTTGGCCTTGGACGCGTGTTCGTCGCTCTCGTCATCGGCGTCATGGTCCTCGTCTGATTCGGCTGCGGCCTTCCGCTGGGGAGGTTTGCCCGTCGTACCTGGAGCTTCCCCAACGATCTCGACTCCACTGTCGCTGTCGCTGCCCTCGCCCTCGTCCTCGACCGCGTCGACGTCGATAACTTCCTTTTTGGCAGGATCGGCTTCTTCCTCCGAAGTCTCGTCGCTGTCCTTGCCTATGGTGGGGGCGCTGTCTGCGCCTGACGTGGTGGAGCCGGCTTCCTCCTCCTCCTTGTAATGACCCTCGTCCGAGTCGGGGGTGGCCTCCTTTTTCTTGCGGGGGGCGGCCGGGCTAGTGTGGCCGCCTTTGTCGCCATTCTCGCTCTCGGAGCTGCTGGAGCTGCCAGAGGTGTGGGACGACTCACTATCCGATTCCCTGTCGGGCCTATTGTCCGACCTTTCGCCCGCCTTGTTGCCTGACTCGCTTTCGGACTCGCTTTCCGACCCACTGCTTGGCTCACTCTCCGACTCGCCGCCCGGCTTGCCGTCCGACTCGACTTCTGCTTCGCCGTCCGACTTGTTGGTCGGAGCTTTGCTCGAGCCGTCCTCAGGTTTGCTGCCTGGCCCGCTGTCGGACTTGCTGCCTGTCTCGTTCGCGGACTCGCCGCCTGATCCGCTGTCGGAGTCGCTGTCCGACTCGCTCTCGGACCCGCTGTCGGACCCGCTGGCAGGGTCGCTTTCCGACTCACTCTCGGACCCGCTGTCGGACCCGCTGCCAGAGTCGCTATCGGATTTGCTGTCGGACTCGTGGTCATCCCCGCCGCCCGGCTCGTTGTCATCCCCGCCGTCCTGTTCCTTATTCTCCTTGTTTTCCGTCTCGCTGCCTGACTCGCTGCTCGTCCCACTGTCGGACTCCTCGCCAGACCTGCTGCTCGGGCTCCTGTTGGGGTCATCAGTAGGGCGTCCCTGAGGCGGCGGCGAGGCGGAGGCGTCGGTTGCGCCAGCGGCCCCTCCTCTGCCTGCGTGTGCAGCGCCCTGAGCCTCGTCGACTTCATCACTGAAACTGTTTTCAGGGGAATTTTGGGACCAGACGCTGTCCTCGAACAGAGTGCTTGGTTTCATGGCGGAGAGCTGGCTTCCATCCTGGCTGAGATCCAACTTGGCGTCCCCCCTGGGTTGGCGATCGATGGGGGAGAGGTTGGACGGGAAGCGTGTCATGTCGGCGTGCTGACCGTGGGCATGACCGTCCTCGTCGAAGCGGATGTGGCGGTTGCGGCCGCGCGAGCTGTGTCCCTCCATTTCTTCAGTGTAGGGATCGCGTCCGTCCGCTCCTTGGTCGTCATCCAGGGGAAAGCCTTGGAACCCATCGTCGGGATCATCGAAGTTCTGTGCCTTGCGCTTGTCGAAAGTGGCGTTGAAACGTGCGCAGCGGCGCTTGACGGCCTCGAAATCTTCCTCTTCGTCCTCGGTGCCACGATGTCCCTCGTCTTGATCCACCGCTGGTGGTCCCTCCCCGCCTGTTTCCTCCTCTTCGTTTTCCTTGCCTCTTCTGTTGCCTACAGCCGTGGCGCGTTCCGCGGCCCTCATGCCGCGCTGGACTGCCTCGAGTTCCTCCTGAGCCTTCATCGTCTCTTCGTGGTATCGCCTGACGGCGTCGTTGGCGTCATCGAGCAGTTCCTGCCTCTCGTCGAGTTCAGTTTGCATTGCTTTGATTTGGGCGCGGAGAGAGGATTCGTCCTGGGCTGGAGCCCCTTCGTCTCTGGGTCGCTTGTGCTCTCGCGAGTGGGACGACGTCTGCTTCTTGGATGACTTGTTCGCGTGGCTGTCGCGCCTCGTGGAGCTCCTGCTGTCGGGTGGGCCTCGCTCCCTGGGGCCTGCGCCTCTGCCTTGGCCGTGTTCCTGCTGTTGGCCCCCCTGCCTAGTAGTCGAGGATTGCACGCGGGCGTCCTGGCGGCTTCTGGGGTTGACGGCGAGCGACTCATGGGGCCTATTGACGGGGAGCATCGAACCGCCTGGGGTGGACCCGAACCTGCGCTCCGCGGCCCTGTTCCTTGGCGTTGTGTGGTCGTTCCTGCTCCTGAGCCGCACCATCATGGGGGTGGTGGGCATATCGTCCGACTCTGGGATGGATGCGATGGGGTCGCCGTGGAAGTTGCGAAAAAGTGAGCTGGTAGCAGGACGAATGCAGGCGTGGAAATCATCCCCGAACTCGGTGTTGGGGTAGGCGCCTCTGAGCAAGACGGGGAGCACGTTCATCATCATGCTGCGCGCCGTGGTGACCATGGCGTAGTCCCACCCGACCAACCACGTCCCCTCGCTGGAGCCGGGGCTGACCTTCGTGATTCCGTTGGGCAGGGACATGCCGTTGTCTCCGTAGGCAATGGGTATCCCGCTCAACATGTACTGCTGGAAGGTCTTCTCGGTGGGGAGACCGTTCTGCTCCAGGAGTCCGTAGGCGATGTCCCTGGTGAGATCGAGGGAGAGAGGGACATTCTCCAGGGAGAAGACTGCACGATTGTTGAGGAAGATGTTCTGGCTGCCTACAAACTGATCAAGGGTCTGCTGGGCGGTGAAAGAGACGTCCGCTGGGTGCATCGTCCAATTGTAGGTGTTCCGAAGTATAGGGGACCACCCTACACAATGTGTGTAGGGTGATCCCCTAGAGGGTTGACCCCCCAACTACAGTGGCATCCCATTTGGAACGCACTCCCCTAATCTAAGGTACCACCCTTAGATGTAGTCAGACTGTAGTCAACTCCCGTGAAACCTTAAGCAGGAATGAGTAGTTATGTACTGCTTCCCACCGACAGCCGCTCTCATCAGTCACGCCACTTCGTCACGCGGTATTAGATTTCGCTTTATGTCCACCGACTGGCTTTGCGAACTGTCCGCGCCAGCTGGTGTCCTACGATCACTTCTAGTACCGGTTCCGAAGCGCGACGGCCCAGGCTTAGCTTCGCCCTTCCCGTTACTTGAGCTGTCTTGCCACCTTCTGCCGGCAATTGGCAGAGCAAAATCACGAACAAAGCGCGAAACGGTGACTAACCTACGAGTACCCCGCGTACCGGGTGTCCTGTCCCTCATTGGGTCGGATGGTTCTTACCACGCCAATATCCCGGATATCACTTGCTATCGCGGGGATGCAAGCGACACTCTACTACAGCCTCGCGGCAGTATGGTACTTAGAGTGTCTGACCTCCACTCTCGTGGAAGTATCTAGGGCGGGGCTGTTCTAAAGCCGAATGGCCGCAGGTCCCGGGTTCGAACCCCGCGCAGCGCCACAACGATTGAACCCTGGATTAAAATTCAAATCATTGGGTACGCCGACGAAAATCGAACCCGCGGACGCTGGATAATTGGGTGTGACCCCTACCAACTACACCATTGCGCATCCCCCTCTTGCGGCACTGTGCTGCCATGCATCCATGTGAGTATTGGCTTTGAGCGGCTG
>JALLOV010001028.1:0-15061 GCA_036939655.1 Thalassiosira allenii | reverse complement strand
TCTGGGGCCACTGACTCTGCCCGCTGGCTAACGACGTCGGGTTGGTCTTCGGACGCCGCCGATGAAACGTCACCGCGAATAGAGTCTGGGCCCGAACTCCAACTTTCCTCCGCTGTTGTGGGCTCTGTCACTACGGAAACAGACCCGGATTTCCCAAATTTTGAAACAACCCCCCCCATATCACTCCACAACTGCCGAAATATCGACGCGAACATGTCAGGCGGGGGCACGCTCTCGAAAGGGAGCGCCCTCGTCGGGTTGAAGCCGAACGCCGAGAGGGGTTTGTCCAAGGCCAAAGGCAGCTGATATAGGCGCAAACGCTCGCTCAGCGCCAGTTTCCGCACTCCGAGACGCTTCGGCTCGTACACCGTTGGGCAATAGACCTGCGCATCCGGCTGAGTGCAAGGCATAAGACCCTGTGGGAGGAGGATACCATTGTGCCAGAGCGGCCTCCTCGCCCCAGGAACCACCGCTGCCGAGGGTACATCCGCGCGAGAGACTGTCCGCATCTGGAAGGGGCCTGCTGTGCCGCACAAGTAGTTCCCAAGGTCGCGCGGCAGCGAGGGTAATACCCTAGGAACACCTCTCAGAACGAGATCCTGGCTGAACCCGAAGACGAATTGAGCCGTCGTAGCTCCTCCAAAGAGCTCCTCGCTCCACATAATAGAAGCCAAACCTAGCTCCGTGACCGCGCGAATGCCCTGCCGAACGAGCCGATGATAGCGGTTGGTGGATAGGCCTCGAGCATGTACCTCCACATGCATGATGACAGGTGCACAGCGCCCAATTCGAGTCACAGTCTCTTGGACGAAATGCTCGTTGCCAGACACCACGTACACAGGACTGGAAGACATGGATGGCTTGAACTCGGATGGAGGGCGCCAATTTGGATGAACAGATCTAATAGGGTTAAACAATCTGTGGTAGTGTGCTGGAAAATAGGCGCCCTCCACCTCGAGACCGAGTGACAGAAGAGCAATGAGACAGCTCGGCCAGCCCTGAGCAACGACAACAAAAGAAGAAGGCGCGGTAATGGGGAGCAGCGAAGCACTCACAGCTCTAGACGGCCGAGCTGGCTCTCCCACCACCACCCTCTCAAGTCCTCACTTGTCTTGCTTCTTCTTCATGGCCTTCTCTAGGTCGGTGAGCTTATTGGAGTTGGCGCCAGCCGATGAAAGAGCTTTGGCCACGTCCGACCGGATCTTCTTGTAATCCAACTTCTCCAAGGCCCCAATTCGCTTCCCAAAGCCCGAGACCGACGCCTGGGCCGTGCTCTTGGTAAGGAACCGTACAAAGCCGGCCGCGAACTCGTGCACGTAGCGGATGTTGCCTCCACCAAGGAAACGATGCATCTCCGCGTGCATAAGGATGCTGTTGGCAATGACGTCCACGAGGTAGTCCACCTGGTCGTCCGTGTCGTTGGACATGAGGAACTCCGCTAGGAGCTGCTCGATTTGGTCGAAAACGTTGTATAGGATGACCACGTACTCCGAGAGGAGCTCCATCACCTGCTCCTCTTCCAAGTACAGGTCGACCAGCTTCTTCAAGTCCTCATCAAAGAACTGATGCATCTTGGAATGCCAATCCCGCGTGGTAGTGGACATCTCCATGGCAATCTGTGAGAGCTCCGAGGCCGAAGGGAACATCCGTGCGACATAAGTGGCGTGAGCATTAGCCGCACGAATCAGGGACGCCGCAATACGCTGCCTCTGTCCATCAGTCCCTGCGTGTCCAGACCACTTCTCAGCACTCTTGAAAGCCGAAAGAATCTCCCCGGCTTGAGCAGACCCAGACTTGGCGTAGTGAGATGGGATGGGGGTCGCATGGGTGTGAAAAAGCTTGCACTCGGAGTCGTAGAACTTAGTAGACTTGATGAACGACATT
Organism: Thalassiosira allenii; assembly: GCA_036939655.1. Taxonomy (NCBI): domain Eukaryota; phylum Bacillariophyta; class Thalassiosirophyceae; order Thalassiosirales; family Thalassiosiraceae; genus Thalassiosira; species Thalassiosira allenii. The sequence continues at coordinate 13,177 of JALLOV010001028.1, read as the reverse complement.
GTCGCCGACCTCCAATTCGGGCTGGGCTCGTACTGCACGTCATGGACGAAGATGGTCTTGGCGTGAGGGAAGCCAGCGAGGCCCTTGCCAGATGGGCTCTCCTTGAGAACCAACTGCTTGATGTCCTCCTTGGAGCCGAATTGGAAGCGCTTGAACACGTAGCCACCCTTGGTCAGAAGACTGGCTTCCAACTTGGCAACCTTCAACGTGAGCTCGGCGTTCGGCGTTGTCCTTCTGTAGCTGAGCCGTCCTATCGAACCACTCTTGCAGCGAGCCCAAGGGCGTGCCGTTGGGCGCGTAGATAATCAGAGAGCTGTCGAGCTGGGTTGGGGCTGCAGGCGGCGGAGGTGGGGGAGGGGGCCCCCTGGGCTGTGACAGATTACCCCCCTGCCCTGCACCCGAACCGTTGCCCCCTGGCGTCTGGCTCGAACCCCCAAGGCCTCCAGGAAACTGTAGGGTCTGGGGTACGCTACCCAAGTTTGAACCCGCCAAGCGATCGATGCAAGCCTTGAGGTGCTTGCACGTCACGTGGTTGGCCTGGTAGATCTCGTCCCGAATGTCCTCGTCCGTCATGGAGATGGCCTCGTCGAGCTGGGTGACCTTGAGCTTGAGCTGCTTCAGTTCTCCCCCAGGACCGATGACGTCCATCGCCTCATTGACTGCTTCCGTGAGGATATTGTAGCCTCTCATCAGCGAGGGCTCGCCGACCCGCTCCATGAGCTCCCCCAAGTGAGAGAGCGCGGCGTTCACCGAATTGATGACGGACTCGTGCCTCTCCTTCCAGAACTCGATCGCCCTGGCTCCCTCGGCCGCCGACGCCTCAGCCAGCTCCTTGACCAGCTGGGTAAGCTCACCCAGTGCCTCGCGAGTGCTGACGATGGCCGCGGCGTTCGTCTCTGGAGTCGGGGTGTCGAAGTTCTCGTTCTCCCCGTACTGGGGAGAGTGCACCCCGATGGGGACGGAGGGCCTGAACTCGTCAGCGTCATTCTCGAGAATAAGGTCGCTGAAATAGGCTTCCGCCCCCTCCTCTAGCTCGGACTCGTCGCCCCAGTGGTCGCTCGCTGCCGACGAGGACTCTTCGGCGATCGCGTCGTCTTCCTCCTCTTCCTCTTCCGAGCCCAGTTCCTCCTGCTGGATGTAGAAGTCCTCCTTGATGTTGACCAAGTTCTTGGCCCAGGTCTTGGTGCTATGAGCGACTCCCAAGGACGCCAGGTGCTTCTCCAAGACCTCAGACTTCAACACCAGAGGGCTGATAAAGAAGTAATGCGGTTCCTTGGACGGGAGGACGTAGATTCCCCCCGCGTCCTGGAACCCCGTCGGCAGCCGGAATTTGCGCGTGACTGACCGATGATTGGCGCAGAAGGGCTGCTCCTGCCCCTCCTTGTTCTTGGGCAGGCAGCGGTGAGCACAGAACTTGCGATCGTCTCGGCCGACGAAGGCGAGGCACATCTTCTTGAGCTCGTCTGGAGTCAGAAGACGCGGCGTGATCCTAACCGACTTGGCGTTGGGGAAGGTGAACCCTGAAATATCCACCCCCCCCCAATGAATCCCCCGCACGGGCCGTGAGGCCCGAGGACCGAAATAAACCCGGGGACATGCTATGGCGCGCAGCCATCAGCGTCCCGCGAGACCGAGCGCCGGCCAGGGACGAGCGAGCGCGTCCGGCCGGCGCCGAGACGTTCCCGATCGTCGAAAACGAGCCCAACGTACCAGCAGCTGAAGCCGCGCTCGGCGTAGGCACGATGGTGCCCCCCACCAAGGAGGGGGAGGCGAGAGACAACGCCTCGAACTCCGCATCCAAATCCGCGGCCAAACGAGCGGCCGCCGTCGCCTTCTGCGCCGAATCCGGCGCCGTCCTCGACGGCATCGTGCCGAACAAACCCAACCGTGAGCGACAGAGACCCTAACAAAGAAGAGAAGAAGGATAGGACCCGAGGATAGGGTTGAGCTTTGATCAGTTGCTCTATTCAGTCCGGGGCCCCGGCCTGGTCACGTCGCTCACTTCGGCGGAAAGTGAGCTCGATTCACGTGCATCGGGTGGCGTGCACCGCGAGGGGTTCTCGTGGGCTGTGCCAAGCTTAGCTTGCGGGCCAGCCCACGACCCCACTGATCTTGATCTTGATCATTTCATCTCTTGCAGTTGCACCAGCTTGACTTGGGTTCGAGTAGGTGTTAAAGCTAGAGAAGACTTGACCTCGAGTCTCGATAAGAGTAACCTCGAGTTATGCTTATGAAATCGAGACAGCAAGGCGCTCGAGATACTTGAACAGCAGTGCAGACTTGAACATAGTTCGAGAGGATAAACTCCCGAGGTCCTGGTACCATCCAGTGACAACTCTTGGGGGGGATTCCGCCAGACATGCCTCCTATCGCGCGCCTGTTACGGCGCGGGAGTTGATGGAGCTGATTTCAAGCTGTCCTTGAAACTTGGACCTCAGATGCTCGAGGCCAAGGATCTGGCACGAGTAACATCCCAGGCTGGTAGTGCACAGGGGGCCTTATTTCCACCGCTGCGGTGCCAGTAGGTTTTGACGCTCTCTGCCGAAACTGAAGACTTGCTCGTCAGCCCAATTAAGCTCTCATCAATTTTTAGATCATAATTCAAACCAAACCCCCCTCAGAAACCTCGATGCCTCACGCAGACCTTCGTGTCGCATCGGTACCATGCCTAACTCCTCGGCGGCCGTTGACCTCTGCCGCCCTCTCTTCACAAGGCAAACGACACGCGCCACGTCACGGGCATCATAAGAATCGCCTCCGAGTAGAGCATGCTCATCTTGTGGCGGACCCGCCGGCCCTGAGCACGCTCGACTTTACTCCAACGATTCATATCGTCCAACAAACTCTCAAACCCTGCCCGCTTCGCCCTAGAGACTGCCGTCTTCCGTGGGGTGCGGCTGATGCCATACATGGCGTCAATGTCGTGATCCTTGGGGATCAATGTCTTCGAGCTATCCTGCACACGGTGTAGGTAGCGACGGAAGGTAGCATTGTAGTCCCCAGGATCGACCAAGTCTCCTCCTGGATCGGCGAAAGCAGGCCCATCGACTCGTTGCTCAGCATAGTTGACTTCAACCAACTTCTCCAACCACCACCTGGGCTCAAGCCCCGACTTAGTATAACTGGCAAGACTGATCATGTGATAGTTGGTCCCAACCTCGCCTTTGAAGTTTCCCAACAAGGGTAGGATGACAAAGGGCAGATTCTGCAAGTCCTCTTCCGCAAGGTCAGACTTCTTGTTGTAGCCAGGCGGCACGACTCCGTGTTTTCCTGAGCTCAAATGCTTCCTCAAAGCGGCCAAGTCTAGAAAGAACCCTTCGTATCCTCTCAACGAGGCTGCAGTACAGACAGTGAGGTAGGCGCCGACTTTCCAGAGATGGCTGGCCTCCGAGGGTATAGATGATGCCATGGCGTCCTGCTTGATGAGTTCAATCGCATGGACCATGGCTGGCAAAGAGAGCGCATGATTAGCACTTGACTTGTAACCCATCCTGACCTCGAGACCACGCCAGAAGTCTTGATACCACTCCGACTGAGACGGGCAGCTCGTGGGTCGCACGCGACCAGTGCCTTTAGCGAACGCCGCTCCCTCCGCGACCCCAGCGGGCGAGGATTCCCAATTCTTGGTGTAGGTGCTTCTCAACTGGCGAAGGGTCTCCGCTTGCACGTACTCTTCCGTCCTGCCCTTGGCAACTATCGACTCTTGTATGATGTCAACAGCGAGTCCCATCCCGACCTGATCTTTCATTGGGAAGGGACCTCTGGGTTGCAAAGAAGGTGTCTTGTTGATCCTCTTGGCGTTCCTGACGATCTTGGCCGTGCGGCGACGATGGCCAGAGATGGTGCTGCGTGCCTTTCCCGACATCGCATCCAAGTTGGCGCGCCGAATGGTGTTGACGTAGGCGTCGTCCCTAGAAGTCGGTGGGCGTCCTTCCAAGTTTATGACCCAGCAGGACTCGCACTGAAAAGGGATGCAGCAATGGGCCGCCTCTGCACCAGAGTTGAGCCTCCTAACGCGTTGCTCGTCTTTGTGCCAAGGGTTCCCTTCCTCGTCCACTATCTTCCTCAGCGGGAACGTCCCCACGTTCAGGCACGTGTAGCACTCCGCGTGCCACGCGGCCTGGCAGGCGGGCCACCCTCCTCGNGTTCAGGCACGTGTAGCACTCCGCGTGCCACGCGGCCTGGCAGGCGGGCCACCCTCCTCGGGAGACTCCAAAGTTGCCGCAGAATATTCCCTGCAGCGAGCTCACTGGATAGTGGCAGCCGGCGCAGTTCGCTTCCCAATTCCACCACTTTTGGTGCTCGCTTAAAGGACCAGGGCCTGTGATGAGTGAAAGGTAGAACAATGCCGAGCCACGCGGGTTCAAACATAAGTTCAGGCCAAAAAGAAGCACCAGGTGAGATCTCGTAGGTAAAGTCGCACACTTTGTTGAAATACCGCCGCCAACGAGGCGTCATCAGACGGGGCACAACAACAATGTGATATGTATCCGTCCGCTTGTGACGAGCTTTCATCAACTCCTCAAGAGCGGCGTCAGCTACAGCTGGCGGCGGGGCCCACAAAAAGACTTGATCCTCGTTAGGATTCCTTGGTCCATGCTCAGGAATCCAGATTCCACGGGAGTCGGTCTTGCCCCCAATGATACCATGGCCCTCCTCATACCACCCCTCCGGTGTTAGAGGCTCCAGGTCGGGCCGATTGGTCCATTGTCTGATCCAATCCAAGAGCGGAGGGTGACGCTCAATGGCGGATCGGGCCAGGTCAACGAAGCGCAACATGTCGTGACCGGCCATCACTCCTTCCATGAGTGATCCACGNGCGGATCGGGCCAGGTCAACGAAGCGCAACATGTCGTGACCGGCCATCACTCCTTCCATGAGTGATCCACGCGAGCATCCATCAGTGCCTTGGGCTATCATGCGCGTGCCTGCCACATGAATGACGTGGATGAGCATGCCGTACTTCATCTCGAGCATGCGCAATCGGAGAACGAGAGAGTGCAAGAGTTTGGAGGACGAGCTGCCCCGATAATAGCAGCTCTCAGCCGTCGAATTGTCAGTGAAGAGGAAGTACTCGCAGTTGTGAAGCCGGCCAGCTCTGGCCTCTTCTTCTGTAGACTCCACCAAGTTGCAGAGCTCTTTGTAGTTGGAGCTCTCCTTTCTCTCGTCGGCCGTCCAAATGCCAATCCGATACCTCACTCCCTCTGAGTTCTCGAATGTGTCACTAAGCCTGGCTCTCCAGTTGTAATTGGCAGACTTTGTCGAGCCGAATTGGAGTCCCGACGCGTCGCCGAATCCATAGAAGACTTGGACTACCTTGGCCGGGCGAACCACTCGCAATGGAGGAAGCTCGAAGTCCGTCAGCTGCACCAGGGCGGCAATGTCATCCTGCAAACGCGGGGCCGCAGTTGTTAATCCATTTGGCGGCGCCCTTAAGGGTGGCTGGCCCGACGGATCTCGCTCCCCAAGCTTGGTCGTGTGGTGGGCCAAGGCAATGCCCTCCTGATCAGGCGGCAGCTGGGCACCATGGGCGGCCGCTCGAGTGTCATCCAGGCTCGAAAGTGAGCGACCCGCAGAGAGAATGGACGCGTCGTCAGGCACTTTAAGCTTGTAGCCCTCGGCATCGCGCCCACCTCTCCACATTTCGATCGAAAGATGAAAACCCTTGAGGTAGGGCACCATGGCAGGGTAGGTCCGCGTGACGTAGACCAGGAATCCTCGGTCCGAGAGTAGCTCCTTGTGGGCGAGCTCAGTCTCTCCGGCATCCAACAAGTCCTGCCACTTCTTGAGCAGCGCCTTCAGCTTGGCCCATTTCTCCTCAGACGTCAGGGTGCACACGCCAAGTTGCTCGATGATGTGAACAACTGCACCAGCCCAAGCCCCAGGTGTCTGACTGCAAGGGCGGACTTTTCTAGCCGCATCTTGAACTCCCAAGTACGCCTGGATGGCCGCCAAACGATGGCTTGCCTGCCAGGCGAGCTCTCGTGTTGGTCCAGTGACTCGCTCGTCGTCGACGAACGTGAAGATATCGCAAGCGATGCGACCATCCTTCCTCAGCTTGCAGATCCAAGTGATCGTAGGGTCGTAGTCAGGAAGGCCTGGGAGGTTGAGCCTGACTAGCTCCCACTGAAAAGGATTGCTCTCGATGCCATCCTTTACTCGCGTGTCCAAACGATTTCCTCGCACAACCTCTTCCACAATCAAGGCCATCTTGATCGAGTTGTAAGGCGACGATGCAAATCCCATGAGATTGCGATCCCAATATGCCCATCGCGGTTCAGACTTCTCGCCAGGTTCGTACATCGATGAAAGGTCGATCCCAGTGAAAGGCACTACCGAACGGTGTAGCTGGTAGTTCAGAAACATATCCGCTACATCGCGATCGGTCATGAACGACTCCGAATCCAATGCCCGCAGTAGCGAGTCAATGGTCGGTAACCAAAAGGTGGGGACCCAAACACACGAATTAAGCAGGTTGGCAGTCCCGTCATAGACCATTCGAATGTCGTCCTCTCCCTTGGGAACTGCGAAAAACTTGATCAGCGACTTGATCCTGAGTCCAGTAGTCAGCATGTAGCGGCGCCGCATGACCTTCTCGAGCTTCTCGCGGACTCGAGCGCGCACCTGCGGGTCAGGGATGGGCGGCTGGGGCTCTCTCGTCGTAGGCCCAGGCCGCTCAAAGTAAACAGGGACTCCATCTCTAGCTATCTCCTGGTATCGAAGAGGGAAACGGAAATGGATCAATCTCGAGCCGCACTGATACTCGAACCAGTTGGTGTGCACAGTGTGCCACATCATGCTCGCTATGGCATCTCTGTCTCGCCCAAGTTCAGTGAGCGAGCCGTCGGGGTTCTTGAACGGGAGTTGCCACCACCAGACCTTCTTGACCACGACCTCTTTTGTCTCTGGGTCCTTCTCCTCCTCGGTGCCGTACGTGTCTTGCAAGTATTGCATGCAATCACGTCGCAGGGCGTTAACGAAGACTCGGTGCCCCCATCGACGAAAAGCATTCAGAGTCTTGTCCCGTAACTCTGGAGACCAGCCTTTGATGTCCACGCGCTCATTCCAAAGGTATACGGGAACCTCGGCGTCGTCCGACTTGACCGCCTTCGCGTATTGCTTCTCCTCGCGAATGCGGCGAAGGGAGTGGAGCTGCGAGTCGATCTGGATGCCGAATGAGCCGAGTTGCGCCCGCGCTGCGGCTTTAGCTCGAGCTCGGTCTAGCTCCTCCGACTCGGTGGTGCCGGATGTGTGGGCTCTCAGGAGCTCATCTGATTCTGCCGAGGTCGAGGCCGAGGCGTGGGCTGGATGCAAAGCGGCGGGGATGACGTAGTCGATCTCACTTGAGAGTCGAGTGACTCGGCCATCCTCCAGGTGGACAACATACCAAGGGTGGTTCGCCTCGATTATGCATCCACGAATCAGGCCTTGGTCCGAGGTCAACTCCACCACAACTCCGTCTCCGATGGCAAAAGGTGGGCCGTCACGAGGAGCAGGCGCTGGATCGTTGGGATCCAGGCGCGGCGATCGGCTTCCCATCGCCAGTGTGACCGATGCCGACTCCTCCGAATCGGTATCCACCATTTCCTCCAAGCGAATGGACGAGTCATCGCCAAGCCAGGGAAACTTGCCTCCCAACTCAAACTCCCAGCGTTCGAGGTCGTCCTGGGACTCGCCATCGAGTGTATCCACGTCTGAGAGCGTCTCCCAGGCCATATCCGAGGTCTCTTTGTTGTCCAAGGCAGCTGGGACTGAAGGCGGGACCACGTGGGCTGGGGAGAGCTCCTGACGACGTGAACTGGCGCGCGAGGCGCCGCGAGACGCCAGCGTGGAAGCATTATCATTGGAGCTGCTGTCGCACGCCGATGACTCAACTGACCGCGCCCTGAGGCTGGGCAGACTCTCCGTCGCGAAGGAACAGCGAGCCGAAGCATCGCTAGATGAATCATCTTGGTCGCGAGGTGGGATGAGACGAGGAAGCCGCGAGTATGCACTTGTAGACGACTTCGAGGTCCCAAAGTACTCGCCAGACGAGTATGATGCCACCGAAGCACGCGAGGGCTCCGTGGAAACTGAAGATTCATCGCTCGAGGACTCGTCGTCCGAGCAGTAGCGTTCCAACGACGGGAGCAAGCTCGTGGTAGTCGAGCTTGCCAGCGAGTTGCCGTCTCCTCCTCTGCTTCGCGCTTGCACGCGCGTCTCTCGGTCCTCGGGCTCCTCTTCAATAGCCGACGTGGATTTGTCAGGCGCATGCGATGATGTTGCTGGCGCCGTCATGCCGCCACGCGGGCCTAAAGAGAAGGGCGAGGAAGAGCAGGGAGCGGTAAGTAGATCTTGAGACGAAACAGTAGACACAGTCTCACGAGATGTGGACCTAGTGAGACTCTCTACGTCCGTCTCTGGGGCCCCTGACTCCATCGTTTGGCGCGAGACGTCGGGTTGGTCCCTGGTCGCCGCCAGAGAAACGTCGCCACACGCAGAGTCGGGACCCGAACTCCAACTTTCCTCCGCTGTTGTGGGTGCTGTTACAGCAGATTTGCCACTTGACACACTAACCCCCCCCAATTTACTCCACAACTGCCGAAATATATCAGCAAACATGTCAGGAGGGGGTACACTTTCAAAGGGTAACGGCCAATGAGGGTTGAAACCACGCTCCAGAATGGGACGATCCAACGACAAAGGAAGCTGATAGAGCCGCAGCAGCTCGGTCAGATCCAGCTGACGCACTCCAAGTCGCCCAGGATGATAAACCGAAGGACAATACACCTTCGAGCGCGGTCGGGCACACGGGAGCAAGCCTTGAGGCAAGAGGACTCCATCATGCCACAGAGGCCTGCGTGCACCAGGAACCTCCTCAAGCGACGGCACAGTGTCTGAAAGAACCGTCATCATGCCAACTGGACTGCACTTGCCAGATAAGAAGTTACCCAAATCCCTAGGAAGGGCAGGACGCACGCGTGGCAGCCCCAACTCAACCAAGTCCTGACTGAACCCAAAGACAAACACAGCCGTGGTAGCGCCGCCAAAGAGCTCGTCGCTCCACCTTGCTGGACTCAAACCGTACTTGGAGAGAGCAGTCATCCCGTGCCGAATCCTGGCTCGATAACTGGTCGGAGAGCATCCCCGTGCCACGACCTCCACATGAGCAATGATGGAGGCATCGCGACCGACCGAAGCACACTTCTGAAGGAGGAAATGCTCAGATCCTGAGATCAGGTAGACCACGCCAGGGGTAGAAGAAGGGTGAAACTCGGAAGGAGAGCGCCAATTTGGATGACTTGCTCTAATAACATTAAGCAACGAGTGGTAGTTGGATGGAAAATAGGCGCACTCCACCGGCAACCGAAGTGACAGGAGCGCTATCAGCGCGCTTGGCCATCCTTGAGTGACGACCACGAACACTGGAGGGCAGGATAGAGAGGGCAAGGCCAAGTTGATGGACCTGGCTGGGCGAGGAAGGCCCAGCTCTGCACCCCTAATCCCAACCCCGACCCCCTCTCACTTGTCCTGCTTCTTCTTGACCGCCTTCTCCAGGTCGGCGATCTTGCCCGCATTCGCCCCCGCGGCCGAGTTGGCCTTGTTGACGTCCGTCTGAAGCTTCTTGAAGTCGAGCTTCTCCAGCGCCCCGATCCTCTTCCCCAAGCCAGTGGCGGACGAGTGGGCCGTGCTCTTGGTGAGGAAGCGCACGAATCCAGCTGCGTACTCGTGCACGTAGCGAGAGTTTCCATTTCCCAAGAAGTGGTCCATCTGACCATGCATCAGGATGCTGTTGGCAATGATGTCCACGAGATAATCGACCTGAGCATCAGTGTCTCCCGCGAGCAGAAGCTCTGTGAGAAGCTGCTCGATCTGGTCAAGCACGTGGAAAGTGATCACCACGTACTCGGATAGGAGCTCCATCACCTCTTCCTCCTCCAACAGCATGTCAATGAGCTTCTTGATGTCTTCATCAAAGAACTGGTGAATCTTGGAGTACCAGTCGCGCGTGACGATGGACATCTCGTTGCCCAACTGAGCCAATTCCGAGGAGGGAGGCAGAGTCTTGAGTACGTAGGAGCTGTGCTTCCCAGAGGCACGTGCCAACGAGGCAGTGATGAGCTGCTTAACACCGTCCGTTCCAGCATGTCCAGCCCACTTATCCACGCTCTTAAACGCAGTCAAGATCTCTCCAGCCTGAGCAGACCCTGAAGCTGCGTAGTGAGCGGGAAAAGGAGTAGAGTGAGTCTGAAACAGTTTGCACTCGCAGTCATAGAACTTGCCAGACTTGAGAAACGCCATGACCGAGGTGCGCCAGCTGCTCGTGGGGTTGTACTGCGGGTCGTGCACGAATAGAGTCTTAGCATGCGGAAACGCCGCAACCCCCTTCCCAGATGGACTCTCCTTCAACACGAGCTGCTTGATGTCCTCCTTGGACCCATAAGCAAAGCGACGAAACACGTAGCCTCCTCTCGCGAAGTGATTGGCCTCCAACTTAGCGACTCGAACCACAAGGTCGGCATTCTCCTGCTTCAAGCTGGCGACGGAATCAAAGAGCTCCTGAATGGTCCCCAGCGAGGATCCATTGGCCGCACGTATGACCACAGCCGATGATATGCTATTCGCGGGAGGTGGTGGGGGTGGAGGGCGAGGCGGGCCTGATTGCTGGCCAGCGCGCCCTCCAAGCCCAGAACCAAGACGGCTCGAGGCTTGCGAGCTCCCCCCTGAGACTTGAGTCTCGGGAATCGATGGGAGTCCAGCACCAGCGAACAAACGATTCATGCAGGCCTTCAAGTGCTTGGCTGTGAGATGATTGGCTTGGTAGATCGCGTCCACGATCTCCTCGTCCGACATCGAGATGACACTGTCCAGCTGTGTGACCTTGAGACGTAGCTTCTCGAACTCCCCTCCTGGGCCGACCACTTCCATGGCTGTATTGACCGCTTCTGCGATGGACTCGAAGCCCTGCAACTGGGAGGCCTCCCCCACCAGCTCCATCAGGCTACCCAAGTGAGTCAGCGCGGTATTGACTGAGTCGATCACCGACTCGTGGCGAGCCTTCCAATACGCAATCACCTTCTCCCCCTCGTCGGGCGCTGCCCCCGCCAGGTCCTTGACCACGTTGGTGAGGGCTTCCAGAGCCACACGAGTTGCCACGATGGCCATGGCGTTGGTATCCGCAGTTGGGTTCTCGAGCTCCACCTCGCCGTCCTCGCCGTAGTCTGGGGGGTCCACGGAGAGGGCCGACGTCACGTCATAGGAGTCGTAGTCGCTCTCCAAGATGTACTCCTTGAAAAAGAGTTCAGCATCATCCCCCTCGACATGAGCCACGGAGCTGTCTGCCCAATGGCTCTCCGAGGACGAAGAGGCCTCTTCGTCCTCTACAACCCCTGATCCTTCCTCGTCCTCCTCCTCCCCTGACTCCAATTCCGCCTGCGTGGCGTAGAAGTCCTCCTGGAGGTTCACCAGGTGCTTGGCCCACGAGGTCGTGCCGTGGCTTTCCTTGATGGCCTCAGAGTACTTGCCGAGCACCTCGGACTTGAGGATGGATGGGGATACGAAGAAGTGATGGGAATCCTTGGAGGGGAGGACGTAGATGCCCTCCCCCTCCTGGTCGAAACCCTCAGGAAACTTGAATTTCTTGGTGACCGACCGATGCTGGGTGCAGTGGGACCGTAGTCCCTTTCCCTCTCTCTTGGGCATACGCTCGTGGGTGCAGAACTTGCGATCGTCCTTTCCCACGAGCGCTAGGCACATCGTCTTCGTCTCCCCTGGAGTGAAGAGCCGAAGCTTGACCTTGCCCGCTCGGGCATTCGGGAAGGAGGCTCCAAAAGCAACCCCCCCCGATTTACCCCTCGCACGGGCCGCGAGGCCCGAGGACCGAAACATGCCAGGGGACGCACTGCTGCGGCGCGCCGCCATCAACGTCCCGCTGGATCTAGAAGCTGCCAGCGGCGTGCGAGCACTCCCGGCCGGCGCCGAGACGTGCCCGAACGACGACATAGACATCGACGTACCTCCAACGGATGAAGCAGCCGACGGGACGATGGTGCCTCCCAAAAGGGAAGGCGAACCCGACAGATCCATCGCCTGAAACTCCGCGTCGAACTCCGCCGCGAGCTGTTCCGCGGCCGAAGGACTGCGGCCGGCGGTCGGCGAGCGGTTCGAACGCGACGGCATCCTGCCGAACAAACCAACCGTGAGCAAACCGAGAAGAAAGTTTAGGACCCAGGAATAGAATTGCCGCGGTGATCAATCGGGCAATATCAGTTGGAGGCCCCGACCTGGTCAGGATGCTCACTTCGGCGGAAAGTGAGCTCGTTCCTTTGCATCTTGATGGATGCACCGCGAGGGCTTCGCGTGGGCTGTGCAGTTTTCACTTCGCGCGACATCTCCTTTTTTGATGGCCGACATCACGAGGAGTTCCCGTGGGCTTGCCAAAAGTGGGGAAAGCCCACCAGATGACAAGGCCTCCTTTTGATGGCCCAAGCAAGGAGCACGCGTGGGGCGCTGCCAAAACCTGCCGTACGCCAGCCCACTGCCCACCTGATCTTGCTCTTGATCCCTTCATCTCTTGCACTTGCACCAGCTTGACTTGGACGTCCGAGTAGGTGTTGGACGCAGGAGAAGAAAAGATCTCGAGTCTTGATCAAGAGTAAACCTCGAGTTATGCTTAATCGAACGAGGCACAACTTGAGATAACTTGAATCACAGTGCAAACTCTAACAGGGCTCGAGAGATAACTCTCGAGATTCCAGTACCATCCAAATCACAACTCTTGGGGGGGATTCCGCCAGACATACCTCCTATCGCGCGCCTTTCGACGCGGGAGTTGAGAGAGCCGATTCCAAACTGTCTTCAGAACACGAACTTCTGATCTTGATATCGAAAGTTCGCCTAGAGTCATCCCTCATGACGCAAGCAGGGGGCACTATTTCCACCGCTGCTCCATCACTCAGTTCTGATGAATCTCGGCGCCGCCGACGTCGCAACCATGCGTCCATTTAGACTCTCAACAATTTTCAGACCACATTCCAAACCAAACCCCCCACAAAACCTCGATGCCTCACGCAGCCCCTCGTGTCGCATCGGTACACTGCCCAACTCCTTGGCGGCCGTTGACCGTTGCCGCCCTCAACTTAAAAGGCAAACGACACGCGCCACGTCACGGGCATCATAAGAATCGCCTCCGAGTAGA
>JALLOV010001006.1:0-10191 GCA_036939655.1 Thalassiosira allenii | reverse complement strand
ACATAGATAGTGCGGCAATGTACAGATACAGTACACGCCCACACGCGGCACATAGATATCAAACACAAACCATGCCACAATCTTTGATATGGTACAACAATACTCATAATATGTATGAGTAGATTAGATACAAAACATCACACGCGCTGGTCACTCTGTTCACACCACAACAATACCTACCTACATCCTCAAAGATGGCTCGTATTAAGAGAACTCGACGGATGCATCACAATGCCCATCCCAATCCCGGCCGGTATCCTATCCGACCCAATCCTCCTCCAGATATGCCCACTTCATTGCTACAGTTTGTAGACACCAACCCTCAACCTGTCTGGGAGAGGCAGCTTGAGATGAGCAAAGAAGGACTGAACACCGACCTTGAATGTGAATGTCCTGAGGATAGAAATGGCAATGGCAGTGGCAGTGGCAGTGGCAACAAGATTAGTTTTCACCTCCATTTCATCATTGTTTCCAGCCATAGTGATGTTTTACAGGCAATGGTCACCAGCCAGGATAGAGCTGGGGATCACGGGGGAAATTCTGTTGTGGAGCTAAACATTCCAGCAACAGCTTTTGCATTCATCCGGGACTTCATGTACACCTGGAAGCGTGAGATCCCCTCTGAGCATCTGGGAGATGTAATGTGCGGTGCTCACTTTCTTGGGATCGAGCCACTGTTCCGATCAACTGTCATGGATCTGGTACGCAATCCTCTCCACAACGAAGCCATCGATCTCTGTGAAAAATTCACTGACAGCATCCCTGAGGAGGCCAAGACCTACATCGTTGATTACCGTGCATGGGACGAAGCGTCGAGGGAGCGCAGGTCTGGTCGCCCTCTGCCGAGGAGGGCATAATATGGATGAGTGCTACAATTCTTTGGGATGAGGGTTCAGGTTTCATAGTATTCCTGAGAACATTATGTTATTAATCATATTTTGTACCGCGGAGGGCATATGGATGAAGCACTCAATGCCCAAGATGCCCAAGAGGATGGAGAAGAGTGATTTGCTGCTTTGAGTGTGATGGGATAAAATTGCAGAGGATGAGGTTTCAGGAAGCATAGTATTCCTGACGTCATTATGTTATTAATTATTTAAGTTAGACAAGAATTCATGGAGATATTGCATTGTAAAAACATCTCCGTCTATAGACGGGGAGCCCTTGGCAGGCCCACCAGTGCACCGCAGAACATCCCAGTCCCAGTACACGGCAGTGTACAATTGTTGGAATCGGTATCCCTCCCTTTTTAACGGTAGCATCAGGCCGAAGATGCTGGCAGTTTTTAAGGAGGCCTTCTCAACACGGGTGACTTCACAGTCTCCACCGTCCTCCTTCCTGTTCATAACGAACTGACAGAAATGAAGCCCCGTGTTCTTGCAGAAATTCTGTGTGGGATCCGCTGTCATGGTCACGTAAGAAATGTCCTCGTAATCACTGATGAAGAATGCGGCACGGAAAGTTGTATCATTGTCATGCGGAAACCGGAAAAAGCTAATCGGCTTGCCTGTAAGAAATCGACTGTGAACAGTGTCAAAATTTTCGTAGCGATGCATGCCTGAGAACCAATCACGGGTAGAAACGGTATTCTCTGGTAAAATCCGATTCCTGATGAAATCCATCGCTGTGAGCTTCTGTACTAGGAGCATCTTCGTCTGTCTGTACCCCTGATCCTTTCTCATTGAAACAAGGACTGCCTTGACTCGGTCTATGTGCCGCTCGTTTCTACCCTCCCTGGATGAATTCAGAGTTTGATGCAAGGAGCGATGTTTCAATGGGCACAAATTGCGATAGGTTACAGAGGTGTGTACGAGGAAAAACATGCTCACCAAATGAAGCGGAGACAGCCCAAGTAGGCAATCTGTCCGGCAATATTGGCCATGACACTCAACCAGTTGCCACCATTCCAACACATTGTCTCCGCCTTTGGCCGTCGAGGGGTAGGGCCATTAGCATTGATACTGACCGAGGGCAGGTGCTCGCAGATGAGTCTCTGCAGGTCGCTCTTTGTCATGGCAGATGTGTATGTCACTTGCATCTTTTCAAGCTTCTCCCTCAAGAATTTTTTTGTCCGCTGGCATATTCTCCTTCGGAGATGCCCGGGTGGACCATGAGTTCTGCACCCAAGTGCCTCTGCTAACGGCTTAAGTGTCTCTGCTCCAATCCCAGACAGAAAGTTCTGAGGCGTTGACGATTGTCCGGGGCCAACGTTATTGTCACCGGACGTGTCTAGATTGCCGTGTTGCTTGTGAAGGTAATGTGCAGATGACAGGAAGATTTTGATTTGACTGTTGATCAAATCGGTGTCAACTTCTTTGTCGGTCATCAACATGGAGACAAAAACCTGGAATGCATTCCACATGCATTTGAGGTGGTGAGTTGTGATAGTTGCTTCCTCCGACTTTCCAAGGGGGTTCGTGTCGAGGTATGACCCGTAGACGTAGCAAGCCAGCCTTGCATATCCCATGACATTCTCTCCCACCCAAGCAGCCTTTGGGAGAGTCTTCAATTTGCAGTAGTCCAGCCGGAATGATGCCACATCTTCCAAGATTGGGTTGGCATAATCAAAGAATGATTGCTTCTTCTTGTACTTGGCAAATATTGCATGTGTAATCTCCATGCAGTCTGGGATGATGCCATGGGCAATCGCATGCATCGGCAAGTCTGGGAACTTGTATTTGTCATCGAAGCAGTCGGTGAGTTTCAGGAACTCGGGCTCCACTGCAGAGGCATCGATGACTCCCTTATTTTTGTCTTCAATTGCTGCTTCATAAACTCTATCGGCCTCTGATGTTTTGATGTTGCATGTCCGAAAAAATTCATGAATTTGTTTTTTCTTCCAGTTGCCGACCCGAACGCCATAGTACCCACAGCGGATGGCCTGGAGCATCCAACCTGTGGTGAGCTTTATAGGCCCAAGCTTCTTGAGACCACTTGTCCTACCCTCTGGCATGGGTTCAACCTCGACAGTCTGTGACTTGGAACCCTCATTGAGAGTGCACCTAGGGCTGGGGTAATCGGTGGGGTAATCAGCGCCAGTCTCATCATTCACTTGAAGACTTTCCATCACCCCGTTCGATGAGCGGGTTGGGTTCGTGACAAAACTCCAATTGCAACACTTGTTGCATTTCCTTGATGTCCCGGTGCCACCATTCAGCATCTTTTGAACCAAATCCCTGTGGCAGTCGACACATGCAGGGAGGTATACTTCTGAAATTTTGACCGCCCATCCAGATACCTTCCCATAGGTACCCTCTTTCCTTGCGTGTGTCAGGACCTGACGTTCTGGGCGATCTGCATTCCAAGTTGCCATGCCAAGTGCCATGCGCTCAATCTGATTTGTTTTGCTCGAATAGTATTCGAAACCTTTCATCAGCTCTCTTGCCTCTTCCATGAAGTGCTCTGTCACCTTCGTGTGGTCATCGCCGCTCTTTCCAATGGCCAGTATGTACGTGTACAAGTGTGATGACTCCATTCCCTCTGGTGGGCACACAGTCACTGTGAGGATCCACACGCTGTTCTCCTTCTGCTTGATGAAACACCTCAGGAATGAATCGCTCCAGAATACCATGTAGCCAATGCTTGTTTTGATCCTCGTGGACTCATCTACCCCCGATTCTCTCATCCTTTGTTGGATTTCCTCTATCAGGTCATCCATGGCTTTGGTGCTGTTCAAGCCATGTTTGTTGTTTCTCTTTTCTTTCTGCTGTGCATTCCACCCATAATCGTAGTCTGCACCAAGACCGGCATAAATGCGGATGATCTCTTTCAAGCTCACACATGCGTGATTAGCGAGTTCAAAAACCCATGGAGCTGGAAGATTCTTGAGGATTGAATTTTCGCCTTTGGTAATCATCCTCCTCAATTGTTTGTAAGTCTTGGGGAAGCGTATACCCACATCTGCTTTAGCATGGCGCTTGTAGAGAGCCGAATGTGCCTGCTGGAATTCCATGAACTCATTTTGATTCGCCTCTGTCAGCTTCATCACAAAATCAAACATCCTGAACATAACTATGGCCTCTTCACTGCTAACTGAAACATCAAGATTTTGCCGATCGAACACATTGGCTCTCCCGACCAACTCCTTGAACCCAGCGGTCACACAATCGGGGTCATGAAACCGTCCCACATGACTCTGCCACATGAATAGCTGGTTCGGAGAATGTTTGTTGAGATCTCCTTTTGGCTGCCACTTATCCTTCGGTACTAGGCTCGGCTGATAGTTTTCGTTGTCATCTTTCCTGCGATCCATGAAATCGAATGCCTCCAATGGCAAGGGTTTGGTAGAACCACATAGAGAAAAGTCGATGTATCGGAGGTCAACCTTTTCCCCCACATCATGCCAGACCATTCCATCGCCTATATCTCTCATTCCATCGCCTATATGAATATCTCTGTACGTGTCAAGATCGTTTTGGGAGAATTGCCCTACGTAATGCACTCCAGCAGTCATTTCCTCCTCTCGCAACTTATCTTCTCTTGACGTAATAGAATCGTCATCTGAATCTCCCATATGCAAGTAGTCATTCACAGCATCCTCGCCCTCATATGAGCACAGAGACACGATCCCATCTTCGCTGCCCGTCTTACCAATGAGAGCATCCTCTTGTGCAAAATCTGATGTCCCGTCATTGCTAGTAAAAACCTCATCCTCTTGTGCAAAATCTGATGTCCCGTCATTGCCAGTAAAAACCTCCTCCTCGCTGCACACTTGTTGCTTTTTCTTTTTCTTTCTCTTCCTTTTTCCTCCATGCTTCTCTCTGAAATGTTCATTCATCACATCTTTCCCTCTCTTCTTTTCTGATTTCTTCAATTCTACAGTTGCAACAGTTTCATTTTTTTGACACATACAGCATTGCTTGACCTCCGTGTTGCACCTGGTGCAATTGACTACGCAGACTGTTTGTGAACCTCTAATATCAGCCCATAGTTTCTCATGATCATTTGGCTCAGATTCGTACCCACAAGCTGGGCAAACAAAGAGGTAAAGGGTGCTGTGCTCCATCTTGCTTGTATCATTGCTGGCACTCATCCTCGGTGGAATAATGATACAATAGACCCTGTTGCGGGCAGGTAAGTTGTGGGATGGAGGAAAGAGGAGTAGATCTCTCTTTCCTTTGTTGGTGCTAGCTAGATACCTATGTTGTAGAGATAGGTGCCCAAGTGGGCGCCAAAATCAAATCTTATCTACCATTGGGTTGCTTACTGCTTTTTAGATACAGATTCCTCTGCACAAGTTTGAATTTGGAACCACTCTTCTGATATATACAATTCCTCCGTTGATTATATTTTGCTCTTATTAGCTCCGTACTGGATTCCTATGTTGAGGTCCCCTATGGGATGTCATTGGAGGATGTTGGATGAGCCGTGGTTCAGCAAGCGAGTTCGTTATCAACCGTTGGTGTTTGANCTATGGGATGTCATTGGAGGATGTTGGATGAGCCGTGGTTCAGCAAGCGAGTTCGTTATCAACCGTTGGTGTTTGATCACAAACAACAACAGCCACAGCTCTCATAAAAAACATTGACATTGTTGTGGCATCTCTTGGATGACATAGGTTGTCATGAAAACATGAACTCCAATGAGGGTGGTGGAAACATCGCCGGGGATCGGATGGTAAATGTTGCAACAGGTGGGCCTCAATCGCACACTAGCAATGTGTTAAATTTTGGATCTATCAATGTGGCTGCTCCGGCTCTGCAGCCGCAGCAGACTCAACCGGCCATGCCAATTAATAATGTTGCCCAAGGGGCGGTTGCAACGGCTAAGTCTGCTTCGCCATCAACCCCTGGCTCAGAGGAGATACGTCGAGGGCCGAATGGTCACCCCTTGATGCCGCTTGACCTGATTCCAAAAGACAAAAAGAAGATTACATTGGAGTATGCAAAGAAGCACTATCACCGATCGTGGCTGTTGAATCCAAACCATGATCGTGCAAGGGACGGCTGGTCGGTGACGACGGGCCCGGGAGACGAAGCTAAATATAAGGCCTTCCAGCAACGGCTAATCACGGTCCGTTCCAATCTTTTGAAGGAAGGTGGAGAGATCGCTACGAGATACTTCTGCCGCCAATTCCAAGAGGCAGGCCTGCAACATGATGGAGAACCTGTCGTGTCGGTGCCTGACATGTGTGCTGTAATCTCCTCCAAGGCAATGCAAGATGCTCATGAAATGGACCCGTTGATCCCAATTAGCATTGTCATGAAGCTGGTTCATAGTCATAATTTGCCCAAAGAGTTGGAGAAGTGGTTCATCAAACCGCTCGCAAAATATACGAGGTCTATGAGGTGCCCCTTTGAATTTGATGTGGGAACTCTCAACAATGGGGCCGCAGGGCACACACACTCGGTGATCTCAATTGCAGTCAAGGGGAAATTTGACATTGTCGTTGAAAAGATCAACTCTGCATGTGACTCGGCGTTCGGGTTGTCCCTGCGCAGCAGTGCACTGCAAGAAAAACATAATGGGAAAGCATGTATCTGGACGAAAACCCACTGGCAGAAGAAGCAGGATCTCTGTGCTTATGCACATCCTGACCAAAAGACTTCTGTATGGTTGAAGGTGATGGAGAAGAGGCACCCAAAGGCATCGACCGAATTTTTCCAATCATCAAAAGAATACCATGCATATATGCTGGTCATGGAGGCAAGCAAGAGAGGGAAGTGCCAGGATGATGTAGAGGAGGAGCTTTCCAAACTAATCAAGAAGGCATACAACAAGGGTGCCTCGGAAAACGTTGTCAAGGTGAAACATAAGGGTATTCGGGATGAAGGAGTTGCTAAGATGGCAAGTTTGATGCGTCAAGGCGGTTCCAATGATGGAGGCAACGACTTCGACACAAGGACCCAACCCAATGGTGGAACTCTTCATGGGGCCAACGCCAATGGGACTCTCCACCAGAATGTTTTTGGGCTTTGCGGTGGTATCATGCCAGGTTATCAACCAATGGTAGGACATGTAGCTCAACAAGGCAATTGGCAACTTAATCATCAGCAGATGATTGCCATGGGACATGAGCAATCTCACAACCATATGGTGGGGTACCCAAACCACCAGCAGCATAGTGCCATGCCATACAAGACACCATTGCCAGCTCCTCACAACCAGATGCTTGGGTACAATTCAATGCAACACCAGACGCCATCGCCACAAAGTGATCTTAGTTCCTTTGGTAATTTTTTCCCGCAGGCCCTCAACAAAGAACGAGTGAAGGATCTTATGGATTGCGAAGGGACTCCTAGCCCCTTCTCGGCACAAGGCACAGCGAGAGCNTACAATTCAATGCAACACCAGACGCCATCGCCACAAAGTGATCTTAGTTCCTTTGGTAATTTTTTCCCGCAGGCCCTCAACAAAGAACGAGTGAAGGATCTTATGGATTGCGAAGGGACTCCTAGCCCCTTCTCGGCACAAGGCACAGCGAGAGCTGGAAAGGAGTTAGTTAGTGGTACAACAGAGGAAGATGGGGATGCACAGGCGGCATCGCAGAAAGTTCCAGCCAGACCAACCCCCAAGTCCACACCAACAGGCCTGAACATCGCAACCGCACCGCCCAAGCCGGCCAGGGTCTCTCTTGTATGAAACCAATCCTTGTGCACTTGTGTGATCACAGTCGTTTTTTTGAGCATCGCTGTTCTAACCCACCCCACCTATTCTTTTATCCTTGCAGGGGGACTCCACCACCGGCACAGTCCCGGAGGAGGAAGGAGAGGGCGTAGAGTTGGGAGAGCCGCCGAATATGAAGGACGGTCAAGGAGAAGGTGGAGAAGGAGGCAGTGGCGGGGGACAAGACGATGTTGATGACGATAATTATTGTGATGTTGAGAAAATTTTGGGCTGCAGCATGACAAAGAGTGGTGATCCCATGTTCGGTGTCATTTGGACAGGTTATCCTGAAACATATCAAGAGCCGTGGGAGAACTTCTCATCTGAAGATCACCGTGAGAGGAAATTGGCCACAATTCATGGATTGTTTGCATTCTGTTTCTTCCTCACCCACTTTCGATCCATTGACCGTCACTGCATGCCATGTTGTGATAGGAAGACAAATTAGTCGATTCTTGAAGAGCCAGGTGAAGGAGGGAGACTATGATGGTCTAGTGCGACGTCTGGATGTTGAAAAGGAAATCATAGACCAGGAAACGCCTTTGTCTGAAGAGCAGAGTGAGAGGATAAAGAAACCACCTACCTCCCCGACCATCAACTCCTGCACCGTGTTCACCTAGAGCAGAGCTCACCTCACCTTTTGCTCCTCCTCATACTATTAACAGGAAAGAAATACACAGCAGTATTGAAAGAGCTGCAATTAGGGGAAATGGAAATCACGCAAAGATTGACAAACTTACAGCAAAAGATTGCTAAACGATTGGGGATCGATGAGAAGGATGTTGTGGCCGAGAAGGTACGTCAGCATTGACAATGAGTGTGGTGTACTACTTGCTCGTCGAACACCTCTTACATGAGATGGGCTTCCACTAATAAGAAGGTTGGTCGAAAGAGGACAAAACATAAGGTATGTGGTGCAGCGCACGTCGCCTATTGTCACTGAACGAATACTACCTAACACTCTGCCATTGCCATTTGCAGAGTGCGACCAAGAAGTCGAATAAGGTGTGTAACCGTTGGTAGTCAACCATTATTTTTGCCATTCTCATCTAGTCACTGAACGAATACTACCTAACACTCTGCCATTGCCATTTGCAGAGTGCGACCAAGAAGTCGAATAAGGTGTGTGACCGTTGGTAGTCAACCATTATTTTTGCCATTCTCATCTAGAGGATCCTACAAATACCTAATGTTTGTCCCTTTCATCCGACACAGAGGACGAAGGTATCCCCTCCCCACAGTCAGGTGATGTATCTTCATTGTTGAATGCACTATGTTTTTCCACTTCTGCTCCGAAATTTACCAACACAACTCCCTACTTATTTACTGTTTGCACAGAGAACTAAGAAGAAGGTCCCAAATCAGGAGGTACGTCTCGGCGTGTGAGTCCAGTCTGCTTCGCGGATAAGCTCATGTCTCATAAATCTCTTTGCTCTGCTCATACCGTGCAGGATGTGCATGAGGTATGCATTTGTTGTTTAGTCATGATTTTTTGTCGCTGCTACAACAAACTAATGATGGTCCCTTCGACAATCCTCTGCAGGAAGAAGTAGTAGATGAGGTATGATTTGTCTGTTTGTGTTAGCATTTCTTGTAGACTGAGTGTAATAACCAATGATGTTTCTTCTTGGGGATCTTAACAGTCGTGCAAGGGCTTCCAAAGGGTTTGGATGTGCAAGTTTTGCCTCAATGGCGACTGCAAGGAAGTAATGTGCGACCCATGCATGATATTCCTGCAGAAATCTGGCAAGCACTACAATCAACGGCACTCTACTGAAGAATTGAAGAAAATGCTGGAAGCAGGTGAAAAAGCCCACAACCAGAGGGTGGTAGATCAGAGCAAGTCAAGGCAAGACAAGAACGAGTGCTACCATCACAATGGAGGATATCACGACTGTGATGTGGCCTACAAATGCTACTTCACGAGGTCTGGCCGGAAGAAGTATGGTGGTGCACGAACCCTCCCCAATCTGCACTGCTCTGACTGCAAGAAGCGGATCCTTCGAGACTACACTCAAGATTACGCCTATCTCGAGGGGCTGGAGGACGGGACAAGAGGAGGGATTTGCTGAACCAGGGGTCATCCAATATGCGAGGCCTACAGGAGGTTCAGGACCAGGTAGATTGTGGGGGGCATTCCACGTGGCAACTATCCCAGGGTTAATGTTAGGGTTAAATTTCAAGTAATTTAGCGATAGTGTGGGGCGTCGCTTATTAGCGAATAATTTGTAGCCAAATTCTGGAATTGAGTGACGTCACATTGTCGCTATATAGCGATAAATTTGTCGCTAATAATATAGCTAAAATATGGAAAAAACGGTCGCTTCAATTAACCCTATATAATTTAAGGTTATAATGTGTACATAGGAATCAGTATTATACATGAGACAAAGAGGTCCGCGGACGAATACTCAACGTGGGAATTGGTATTGAACATCGACCTCCAGAGCGACTGGCATCGACCTCCAGAGCGACGGCACCACCTCCAGAGCGGCGCGATTTGAAATGACTCCTCCTATGACCCGAGAAATATTTGTCTAGTTTAGTAATAAGAAAGTCTAAATCTTACAGATTTTTCGGCGGAAA
>JALLOV010000910.1:0-13450 GCA_036939655.1 Thalassiosira allenii | reverse complement strand
GAAACCTTAGTGAAACACAGTTTGAAACCTTAGTGAAACACAGTTTCAGCACAGTTTGAGATCTTAGTGAAACACAGTTTGAAACCTTAGTGAAACACAGTTTGAAACCTTAGTGAAACACAGTTTGAGATCTTAGTGAAACACAGTTTTGAGAGTGACTGTGATTTTTAGCGAAACGACCTCAAACTGTGATTGACTAAGATCTTGAAAACGGTGTTAAGACCTCGAACTGTGAGACCTGAATCAAGCCAGCGAAAAACCGCGTATAGTTGATACATATGAAAATATGCGCCACCAAAATCTCATTGTGCAAAAACAACGTATTCGAGAATCTTCAGAAAAAAATATTACTCTTTTTGACATCTAAATCTTAACCCATAACCCACACAATACGTAGGTGAAAGAACTCTTATGCTAATCTCAGCCGCCCCTGGCCATAACCCCCCCCCGCATGCCAATGCCCCCAACCGCCCACCCTCTCCCCTACTGGTTTCCGATGACCTCATTGATCATCAAAATCCTCCCTTCAACAAGTAATTGTAATATGTGTCTTTGGAAGCATGGATTTTCCTGATGTACTGTCCGTAGGACAATCCTTCTGATCCTTGCTGTGGAATGCGTTTGCGGATAAGTGCGCGGAATCGTTTCTTCCCGGGACACAACAGCACATCATCCTTTACTCCGTGTTTGTCCGTGGGTTTGATTAGCATGCAGCACAGCGAGCATACTCCATTCTGCTGCAAGTATCTGTTGACTTCGATTCCGAGCTTCTTTCGATTGTTATACTTGCATTCCTTGACACGATGGTCGTTGTGCCCGCACACGTAGCATGTCGACCACACACACTCACCGTCGCAGATACTCGAAGAGCATATGGGGCAGGATTGGATGATCTGATTCTCGACCTGCAGAGCCAGCCTCTGCAGTCGAATTGATGCTCCTTCCCTCGCCACTGCCTTGTGTGCCAAAGCTTTCACGGGGCTTACGACCTTATTCTTTAGATAGGGATTTTTCACAAGGGATAGATGTGTTCCTTGGTTGACATTTCGCCTCTTGCCATTCCAACCCTTTTGGTGTTTTGACTGCACCATCAAGTCCCGTTTGTCTGGGGATATCATCCTCGATGTGGACTCCCGATTGCCGATGGACTGATCCGTCCCACGTTTCAATGGTGTGGTGCTGTGAGACTTGAATGCACCACCCCGCCTTGCGTAACTCGGCCTAGTTCGATGTTCACCAGTCAAACGTGAGTCAGTGGCGGATGAGTTAGGTGTGCTATCAATACCGGACCACAGAGACGATGGTGTTTCACTACGATTTTGGTGTTGCATGCGATGCTGGAATCTATCGGACTCTGTCTCGGCACGAGTTACAAGGGACGAGTGCCTCGGTATTTCGCCTGATGTGGTTCCTGTTTCAACACGTGTTTGGATCGGATCGTAGTTGGTGCCGTTTTGCGACCTGAAACCTGGCTGTCCACCAGCTATCTCATGTGCTGGCGGTGGTGAACGAGCGAGGATGTCTTCGGTGCAACGCCCATACTTGCACCAGGTGCATCGCCCGCAATCTGGTTATGTGGCTCCAAAAATCACTGCGAGTCTTGCGATAAAACAACCGCCGCCAGTCGTGATGAACTTCATATACTTCTCGTAATGAAACAACCCAATGAACTTGTCCTTGTCGGTGGCTGACAACACACCGGCGTCGATTAGTTGCTGGAGATCAGTATTCGAATCGTTGATGTATCTCTCATGTGAGCTCCTCTCGCTCGAGAGCAGAACCTGGAGAACGCGTGAAGACGGGCCACGCTGGTTGCTCCTTAGACGACCGATCGCCTGAACTAATGCCGACAGGTTATACATGATCCCCATCACTATGATCTCCTTGCAAGCAGGATTCTCGTTTCCAACGAGAGCCACAACTGTTGACACCAACACGTCCATCTCACCATTGTACCATTTAGACGCAATGGTTCTCTGGTCTCCACGAGGTACCTTCGCGTGAACAAGACTGACCTCAGTTCCGCTTTCTTTGAGCTGTTGGGCCAGAGTCTCCGCCATGACTGTGTCCTTGCATATGACATGGATGGGGGCGGTGCGGGTGACGATGTACGCGCATAACTCCTGAGACGTCTGGATGTTGGATACGGAGAAGTCAAAGCCGCTCCCAACAAACTGATTGGACCGGATAATGTTCACATCTTGCTCCGCTGGTGTGTCCGCAGATTCATCAATCGGTGCGGAGAGACCAAGGTATCGCATCACAGGGAGGGCCAAGTCTGCATGGAAGCTGCCAGACAACAAGGAAATTGGACGTCCCAGAACAGCGTACTTCCTTACAGCCTGGTACACTCTCCTAAATCCGAACTCGGTCAACATTGTCTGGATCTCGTCAATGTAGATTGAGCTAAGAGCGTTTTTCCTCATCCAAGAACGGAAAATCCATTCGTGAGCTTCAATCAGATTCACTGCCGCGTCTAAGGTCGCAATAATGATTTCCGGTGGACGAGGAGACTCAGTCAATGCCCTTGGCAGTGGGCTCGTGGGTTCGGCAGATATGTCTGAGGCAGACATTGCAACCACGCGGATATTCCCTCCGAGAGCCCCGAGTCTTTCCTGGAATGCACTGTGAAGGCTTTCTTTCAGGAAACCGTAGGGGACGACAAAGATTCGTGTCCCGGTCTGACGCTTCATCAAAAACTCTGCGACGACTGGTCCGATCACGGATAATGTTTTCCCCGTACCACATGGAAGCAAAAAGATGTTATGGCGAGCTGCCTCGTTGCAGCATATGTTGACCATCTGTTGCTGCTCTGCGGAGTGAAAAGATGCTTCGCTTCCACACATAAGGCGTAGCGCACTGAGCTGGGTGTCCACTGAGATAGGTTCCCAATTCAAAGACCTCGCCTGGATGGTTCGGTTCTCCCCGAAGAATTCGTGATACATGGCGAATCTGATTGCCTCGCCGTTGACATGCTTGGATGAGTAGAACAAGCGATGAGTCGACTCGGTGTGGTTGCACATCTGTGCCGCCTCTTGGTTCACTGAGAGAGTCCCCTGCCTGGATGAGTCTGAGAATAAGATGTTCACGGCAGTGGCAAAGAGGTGCCTTAGATCCAAATCTGTTACCGAATTCGGATCCACATGCAGAAGTGATGCCGCTGTGTTGTTCATGTGGTATCTGCGCCTGGGGATACTGGGGATGACATCCGACACCTGGTCGTCACACCTCATACACAGGCTGCGAAAGATCAGTACGTATATGACAATCGACCTTGGCACTTTGTGATGGGATGCGGCACGATTGAAGCTTGCCACGCTTGCTTGCTTGTCATGTACAAGATTGTAGAACATGTCTCCCGTTGCGCAATCCATCCTCATCTGCTTGAAGTAGATCCTCTGTACGGTCTTCAGTCGCTCGCCTCCGCCACCCAATCCGTGTAGAGTGAGCTCGATGTAGCTGGTATACTTCTGGTGCAGCGGGTGGCTGAGGCCATACCCCTCCACTACACTCAAAGACTCGAGTGACACGACCCTGTCACCTGCAACGACTTCTATGTCGCCATTGAACCAGTCGCCGTTCACCTGTAATATAGAATTTGGGCATATACATAAAATTGAATGCTTTCTCGTAAGGGGAGAAAAAATGCCAGAAAACAAGATGTGCAAAAATCATAGCATACCGTGAGGGGTGCATCGCCGATGAAACTACGCCAGTCGTCACCGATGAAAACTTGGCCACAGATGTCGATCAGGTCGGATACAATGGATGGGATGAGTTTCGAGTAATACTCCTCCTTGAACACTGCATTTCCACAAATAATATCTCCATTTTCGTCGTACAGGTTTGGTTTCACAGCTATTTCCCTGTTTGACTTATCGCGGAATGTGCGGATCCACGGCGCAAGCAGATTAAGGGACCGTGCGCGCTGCGCCTCGATGACCGTTCTTAGGATGGCGTCACTGTTGTCACCTTCACCCTCTTGCATCAGTGCGGCGCACCCCAAGATGCTCTGTCTCATGAGGTATAGTATTGTTGCAAAAGTCTTGGAGCATCCGCCCACATCTCTCAGACAAATATCGCCATTGTCCGATCTCATGCATCGGGACAGGGCAAAACTACAAATCCAAGGGAGGACGTCACCGTTTGGGACTGCCTCGTTGCAAAGATCAAATAAAAACTTGACAGCCAATCCTTCCTCGTGGATCTGATGCACTGAGAGCCGGTCGTCCTTGATGACCTTGAGGTATCTCGTTAGGATCTTACAATCGCGCCTGTATAGGTATGCGATGAGTTGACGGAATTCACTACGCTGTGGTGCCTCGTCGGTCCTAGCTCTGAATGTCCACACGCCCTGACTTTCGGCATCACCCGAATCATCAGGTTTGAATCTAACAGAGGCGGCCCTGATGTTTCCTGGAATCAGTGACAGCAATGCTCCGAAATTGTCCCCAAACATCTCGTATCCTTTTGATAGATTCGTCAGCTCGATGACACTGCTGATAATTTTGGATGAATCCTGGAAGTACTGGATGTCTTGTGCTACCTTGTCTAGATAATTATCTGGATCGGCAGCAATGGCAGTGTGTAGGACCTTACGCCATCCGCTGGTGGTGTCTCCATCCCTGATGATTCCTTGAATAATATGATCAACGGTTGGAGTCATGTTTCTGCAGCTAGCCGGCATCTTGCCGAATAACTGAATGGCCGGGTGGGGTTCGTCATTGGTAGCCTCATTGGAATCCTCCGCTGGTGTAGAAACCTCGGGTTCGGAAGTGAGTGACCCAGTGAGTGGGAAATACCGTTCACACAGCATCTTGAGACACAGCTGCTTCACAAGCATGGAAGGCTCACACGTGGTGGTATGCTTGTTGACATGGTCCCTGGCGTCTGATGAACGTACATACAAATGATCACATCCGGTGCAGATGGTACATTGAACAGGTTTGTTGTCCTTGGCGTAGCTACAACGGTCTGGGTCATCTATTGCCTGTTGGATGTGTGTGTTCAGTACATCAAGGAAGTCGCTGCGTACCCTCTTGAACTCCAACTCCGGGTGCTTCTGGGAGAAATGTCTCCTCCACCACCTAGCCACAAATGCGACACCACATATGGCGCAGTACAGACCTGCGGGAGTGAATTTGAAGTAATGGATTGGATCCTGATACCTCTGTACCACCGTACCGTCTGTACTCGGATGGTTATCATGGTCAGGTGCATCGGCGCCATTCTGACCGGTATGGCCTCCCGCAGCACTCATTGCCCGATCCGCAACCGAGACTTGAGCGTAGGGCCTTGTCTGTGTTACTGCGTGGGGGCGCTCATGCTGATATCCCCCATGTGTTTAGTTATGGCATGAATGGGGGTTGAACACACCTCTCTCGCTGCAAAAAAATGTTAGACTGTGTTTCCCTATGAAGAAAATGTGAGGCTGTGATTGGCCAAAAAAATGTGAGGCTGTCATTCACTCAAAAAATAGAGTCTGGCTGTGGTACACTCAGACAGAGTGCAAGTCTGTGTGGTGTGGTGGAAGCACAACACAAATATGGCGCACGCGCATTTTGCCCCAACCCTATAAATTATATGGAGTAAAAACTGACATGGACTGCCGGTTATGGAAGGAGAGCGAATGGAGCAAACGTCTCAATTATGTCGTTGTTAAATTCTTCGCTACTCCGGCGCAGTCGACCTCGGCCTGCCTGCAGCGCCTCTGCGACTTCCGGAACTATGATATCATGTGTGATCCGTCCATAGTCTGGGAAGACAGGGGATCTGAATTTATCAGAGAGGTGCATGGTCGGTACGCCGAGCAGAATGATGCTAAATACGAACGTGTGTGTGAGCTAATCCAGTTGATGGAAGGTACGGGTATATTTGATGAAGTTCAGTACATCCCACGTGAACGTAATGAAGGGTATCACCCCGAACCGGATGGGAGTGATTCATCGTCTGGTGAAGGATACAGCGGTATCTCGTTCGTTATAACCTTGACGTGGGGCAAAGAGTATCGATCCAAACGAGCCGAAGACAAGGTCACTTTTGCAATGAATGATCCCGACAAGATGGGGACCGAGTGGTGCATTGATACAACGAAGAAGAAGGGTGTGTTACGTTGCACGTACGAGACTTCGGACGAGGGTGCCTTCTGGACGATGGCGCACCAGCTGATGAGGTGGAAAAAGGCCGACCGGACAGCATTTAGTGATATGAGTTTGTGCAAAATGCAATGGGGTCAGTGTACTGATATCGAATACGTGCCATTGCCCCTGGAGGAAGGGGATCCTGAACGCAAGTGTGAAGAAGTGAAACTCCCGAATCCATTTCCCAACCAACACAGAGGGGAGGGAGATCTCTCTCTCATCACGTACAAAAAGGGTGCGTACCCGGTCCACAAATCGAAGTCGGCTTGGGCAAAAATGCAACGCCAGCGTGCAGCCGAGGAATTGAAGGAGATGGAGAGCAACAAAATCAGTGCTAAGATGGATAGCAGTAGTGAAGAGTCATATCAACCACCAAAGCAGAAACGGGCCAGCCGACCAAGGTATTTTGGTCTGCCGGAAGAGCCGGAGCACATATTTGACAAGAAAAAGGAGAAAATTCAATGTCCAGAAACTTACGCCAAACGACACAATCTTTACGAAATGAAGATACGTGAGAAGAGCCCGCATTATGCCAAGTGGAAGCGGTTGGGTTTTGACTGGATCGCCATTGGAGATGGAAAGGTATACAACGGGTACTATGTTTTGGAACGGAGAGACTTCTACAACTTTGACGGAGAGGGAGAACCCATCCGTATATTCCTTCGATACGAAGAGCGGACGCCCTTTCCGACGTGGAGGCAATACTACTACTGGTACCACAACTGCATATACAATGATTTGCCGGACCCTGGGCATGATACGGATGGCAATTCCATCCCCGGTGGATATGACTACGGCAGTGATTGGAGGAGCGACAGTAGTGATAGCTATTTGAATACTGGTACGGTTCCCCACCAGTCTAGCAACAGCGAGCACAACCAGAAATTGAGCGACAGCGACAGTGAGGATGACGAGGACGGAGAAGGAGGGCAATATAGTGTTGACCGGGATGAGTCTAGCGAGGAGGAGGAGGTGTACACGAGGCGGAGTGGGAAAAGGAAAAGGGTGATGGATGATAGCGACAGCGACTAATGCTGTTATTTTATGAATGTTAAAAAAACCTAACCTAGTTTGGCTGCGTGAAAATGTATCGTGTCGGGAAATCCACTTACGAAAAGAAAATAGCTAGAAAAAACAAAATGTGTTTTGACGATAAATTCTCTTGGGTTACATTTACGCATCTATCTTCGGGAATTACATTCCCCTTGATATGTCATCCTCTCAGTCCCGTGTTGTGTCTTATTGGTACTTTTCGGTGACATCTGAGACTTACATGTTATTCTTCTGATGCTCGTCGGTGGTGTTGCTGTTCTTGCGCCGATTCATATTTTTGAACTGGGGCGACTCGCATGGGAAATTATCGAGGACATGAGCCGAGAATTCGACCTCGAAGCCGAGAGTAGCCCTCTTGCGCTCGAGCAGTCCACGAAAAACTTCCAGCTCCCTGGGGAACATAGTGCTCCACAGTTCATGACCGTCCTGGTATTTCCTCAGATTCCACTCGTCAGGGTTGCCCAAGATCTTGAGAATCGCTTCGTGGCGCTTCGCGTCAATGTCTCCCTGTGTCAACTTGAAACGGCAATGGATGAATGTCATGCTGTCAAGGCTCTGAGTCGAATCGGAGTCGTTGAAAGAGATGTTCATGGTATCGTCCAGAGTGATGTTCATGGTTTCCGGATGGCGTCGATTACGGTTGGTGCTGACTGGGGTGAGGAGATGATGTTTTATGATTTACATGTGATGGTGTTTTATGGGGGGTTCATGATTCAGGCGACACTGGGTGTGTGTCGATTGTTTTGGTTGGTGATTTACCTGAATGAAAAAAAATATCATGGCTGCATCTTTCAGATCTCTACTTGATAGAACCAAGGTGAAAAAATGATGTAGAGAGCATGCGTGGGAGCTGGTATTCTTTACACGTTACCGCTTACTGTGGTTGGAATACCTACGTGTGTGCGGTAGGTCATCTTACTGCTAAAAAAACCGTGTTTCACTAAAACAGGAAACTGTGTTTCACTAACAGATTACTCTGGGTTGAATCCGCGCAGAATCCTCGTGTGGGATGGCATGTGGGAACTGGTATAGTTTACCACTTAACCATTACTTAAAAAGGTCAAGTAATCTGGTGGTGAAACACAGTTCTGAAATAGGTGAAACACACTTGTGCTTAATTGTGTAGATAATGTACATGGGAACTGGTATTATTTACCTGTTACCTCTTGCTAAAGTTGTGGTCACCAAGAAACCAGTCCCATGTGTGTTTTCATATGGGGCTAAAAAAATGGTCGCAGGTAGTGAATGTACGCGAGATAGCTCGTACCAACTTGTACAAAAACTGTGTTTCACTTAACTTGAAACTGTGTTTCACTAACAGATTACTTGAGGCTGTGGTCTATGTAGAGATTGTACACAGGAACTGGTACAGATAGGCGTACCCAAACACCGAGTAATCTGGTAGTGAAACACAGTTTCAATTAACTGAAACACAGTTTTTCCGTTACTACTTAGGGCATGTACATGGAAAATCTGAGTTAGGAAAACTGTGTTTCACTTAACTGGAAACTGTGTTTCACTAACAGATTACTTGAGGCTGGGGTCTATGTAGAGATTGTACACAGGAACTGGTACAGATAGGCGTGCCCAAAGCGCCGAGTAATCTGGTAGTGAAACACAGTTTCAATTAGCTGAAACACAGTTTTTCATTTACTACTTAGGGCATGTACATGGAAATCCGAGTTCATCTGATCGCGTGGAAAAACTGTGTTTCACTAATGAGCGAACTGTGTTTCACTAGCAGATTACTTGATGTTGAGGTCTATGTAGAGACTGCACATAGGATCAGGTACAGAAGGGCATAACCACCATGCCGAGTAATCAGGTAGTGAACACAGTTCCATGATATCTGGATTGTTTCTGTGTGCAGGTCCAGTCGGGGGAGTTAGTGATGTGTTTGGGAGGGTTGACGCCAGAGCTGGAGGTGAAGATTTCGCGGTATCTGGCCAAGACGAGCAGGGTGATGTTCGCCGTCGCACTGACCGCGGATGTATCGTCATGGGTGGAGGAACCGAGCATGAGTGTTTGTGTGTCCGGTGCCGCCATCCTGAGAGATGTATCTGTCGTGGAAAGTGGCTGGGTCGACGATTGGAAAAGTAAGAAGCGTGTTGATGGCGATAATGGCTCCCAGGCAGCACACATCGCCACAGCTCTCCTTCGCGAGTGGAGTACGGGCGATGGCGGGTCCGTGATAATTGACAACGAAGACGACGACGACGACGACGACGACGACGACGACGACGACGACGACGACGACGACGACAGCGACGGTCCTCGGTCCAGGTTCATAAAGGGAATGACAAAAAGGCTGAGTGATTACTACGAGGGCCGAAACGACAATGTGTGGGGTGTGTTTGATTTTGTCGACATCGAGTTGTCTCTCGCGAGCAAGCTCAGTGATGATGATATTCGAGCGATGCTAATCTGTGTCGATGCTCGTCAGAATACCGAGTGCTTGAGGTTGACAAATTGCTTCAGTGCAGCCGGGGGGTGCATAGATGTTTTGCGTGGGAGTATCGTTCTCACCGAAATCGATCTCGAACAATATGATGGCATGGCATACTCTCCCTATCGCCGGGGGGATGTCGAATTTCGGACCGACTTCGAGACGGTGATGGCGGCAGTGGGTCAGGTTCTTGACGAGGAGGGATGCCTGTTGAAAACGGTGAAATTCGACGGGGAGTGGGTGCTCGATGGGTCGCCAACAGGTAACATGCCGGCGTCGAAAGAACTGACTCGGGTGGTGTTGAAGCACGGGGGCCTAGTGGATTCCTCTGGGAATGTGAGGTTTAACCTCGGAGTCGCTGATGTTGCGGCAGAAATCCTGCGTATGAATGTAGAGGACTACAACAATATCGCTTACACCGTGAGAAGATGTGGTGGGAGCTGCGGGTCTCTTGTATGGGCAACATCCGAGTATGTATGGGATTATCACGGTGCCGGGAGTGTCTGTTTCTGCCGAGATGGGCATGGTGGTGTATTGGGATGTGGTGTTGCATTCTGCAGCAAGTGCTGGCAAGAGGAAGTGGATGACAAGTGTCAGAAAACATTTGATGGGATTGATGCCCGGGACCTTTGCCAGGAGTGCAGGGGGAGAAGATTCTTCGATTATCTACAGGAGGCGCCGGCGCTATGTGGTGACTGCTACACTCAGGAGATGTTGGAGGCTGTGTCATCATGCCACAACTGCCGGGAGAAGAGCATGAAGGTGCTGCTTGAGAAATGGACATCCCTGTCTGCTGAGTGTTCCAACCTCAAGAGGGAAAATGCAGAACTTTCCATTCTGCGAGACGAGAACGAAAAGCTGAAGAGACAGAGGAGTGCTAAAAAGACAGAAGAATGAGTTGTGCCGGGCTGAAACGAGACACCGAGAGGATGGGTGTGGGCCAGTACCGGGTTATCGGATGAACAAATAAAGAAAATAAACTAGCGCGAAAAAAGTTAGATGATACAGATCACAGGTCTATGTCGGTAACAGGTAATTGATAACATTGTATGCCGGAAAACCACCTAGTTTGATAACATCTATGCTTGATTGATTCTACTAATTTGTCTTCGCCTTTTTCTTTGCAGGAGGAGGGTTGTTGGGAAAGGGGTCTTTCCTCTGTTTGTTTTGGGCGTAGTAATTCTGCCAGTGGAATACCAGGACGTTCATGGTGTTTTTCATCTTGACTGCATTCAAAGGGCAAGCATCTTCCCTGTATGCCCGACATGCCTCGATGAAGGCATTGTATTTCGTTCTCCACGTGCTAAATCCGAAATCGCGCTCCGCACCAGGCTCGTGTGCGCCATCTATCCCGTCCAGTTCCAATGTGACATCCTCAGCACCGAGCATCCGGGTGGCCTTGACCGCCTCCGCGAAGCACTCATACATATATGTGACGGCCACGAGAAGGTCCTCTCCGGGTCTGTCATCATTCTGACGGTGTGTGGTCCACATTGTGCGGGTTAACTTGAGGTAAAGCTTCTCCTTGGTCATTTGTGTCCCGTCATATGGATGTTGAATGTCCTCGCCCTCCGGGACAGTGGAGTAGAAGATTACAATGCGCGGGCCATCCCCGCATGGTGGTGACCGGTGAACATGTTGGCCGGCCATCAAAATCATGTCAAATGCCGACATCCTCTCTGGTGCCGGAACTGTTCCCTCGTGTGCATACGGCAGCTTTGCGCTCCTCTTGAGCAACCTCCTGCCTTGCTTTGTTGCCACGTACTTACGGATGAATTCGACAGGCAGTTTAGTGGGCACCCGCTCTGTCATCTCTGTTATGATCTCATCAACTGTCGGTTTGGGTGGAACATGGGAATCGTTGTGGCATATGGTCGCTTGACAAGGCACTAGTGCGAGAGTCCCCTGCAATTGCATCGTTGCGAACGCTTCGTTCGGATTGACATCGGGCACTTTTGGGCGGGCTATGCCTTTGCGCGACTCCCGCTTGGCCTTCACTTGTGCCTCGTCGTAGTCTGAGTCGTCCGAATCGTCCGTGACGTCATCGTCCATGACATCTATGTGATTCGGGCCGCTACTTTTGTTGGTGAATAGGATGCCCAACGTCTTGACTCGCTGTCTGCATCGTTCCAGGATTTCATTCGTTAAGAGACGATTTTCGATGTACTGAGCTATCGCATTGCGCGTCAGACCGTCCCCGTACTCCTCCAGAAATTTAGACAAGCTCAGGACGAACTCTGGCCGGTCCTCCCCCTCGATTTTGTCGTCAGTGAGCATCATCGAGCCGCTGATTGGGGTTGCACGGCGGAGAAATGCATCTAGGACGGTAGTGTCCGACGGATTCAGGATCTTTGCTACGAGATTCTCGAGCTCCATCCTGCCGGGGTAATCAGTCGTGGCTGGGTCGCTCCTAATCGTGAGCGTGCCGGTGAAGTTGGCAGGAGCGTTGGGCGATGACTGATGCCGGCGAGATATGCGAGTCATGCGTAGGAGTTCGGGGACGTCCTCGTAGTCAAGGACTTTCTGCACGTTCTTCCACCTCCACACGTTTGTTCTGTGTGACGGATGGAGTTTTGTCGTGAATCTATTCCCGAAAGTTTTCACCACATCTTTCTGCCGCTCAGGATCGAATGCCGTTGCACATTCAATTTTCAGCTTGTGGCGCTTTGCTACCGTTTCCTTATCCTTTCCCTTGTGTTGTTCGTCTATTTCGTCGAATCTCCGCACCATCTTGATCCTGTTCTCGAGTTCACGCTGCGTATCTTTGGCATCAGGGGTGCCTGGCTGCTTCCGGGGATGTCGGTGGGGGTTGCTGTTTATCCGAGAGGACTTTTTTCCGGTGGACTTCACCTTTCGCCTGGGGGCGGTGGGGGTTTTGGTTGGAGTTGATGCTGTGGCTGATTGGCTCGTGGCGACGGCCTGGTTGCCCGCTGTGTCGCCAGACTCAGATGCAGTTGGTACAACATCGACATCTTCATTGGTGGGGAGGGAGTTGGGTGAACGCTTGCGCTTATTCTTCTTCTTCTTCTTCCTGGCACTAACCCCCCCCATGGCCCCGGTGCTCTGCTTCGAGGACGCCAGTGATGGCGTGTCAGATTGCTCGGTCTGGATCGTGATCCGTGGCGACTCCTGAGCCTCGGGTGGCGATGATCCGAGGGTTGCCATTGCCTCCGGGGGCTGCTTCCTCTGGCCTTCCTGTGCAGATGCGGATGATTCGAGGGCAGAGGGGGCCTTCGAAACGATTGCTCCAGACTCAGGTGGTGGGGCGTCTCGTGCAACTTCAAAAGAGAAATGGTGCATTAGCGTGCAAGAGATCCTCGCTGTGCGCAGAGATCCTCGCTGTGCGCAGTCTTCAGAAATCTGTTGGTGAACTCACCTCCTCCAGACAGGTCATCTCCGTTGAGGGGTTGCTGCTGCTCGTGATTTTGGGATGGAGCCGGTGAAGCTGCGTCACGAGACGCGATTGCTCCAGACTCAGGTGGCGGGGTGTCTCGTACAACTTCAAAAGAGAGATAGTGCCTTAGCGTGCAAGAAATCCTCGCTGTGTGCAGTCTTCAGAAATCTGTTGGTGACTCACCTCCTCCAGACAGGGCATCGTAGGAGTCGCCACCAGCTGCGCCAGGTTCAGATTCAGTGGCTGTAGAGGAGATGAAGAAGAAAGTTATGGGATGGGTAAGCATGCGAAGCAATGAAACAAAACACAAATTGAAGTCAGTTGATCGCACATTCTTCTGATGACAAAAATGTGCCATGCTCACCTTGGGTGGCCAGTATGAGCTGATTGAGAACACACAATTCATGCATTAGACGT
>JALLOV010000896.1:0-13232 GCA_036939655.1 Thalassiosira allenii | reverse complement strand
TGGTGTCCTTGTTAGCGCCAGGAGTCGACTGAACGCAGGCTTGGACGCACTGGATTATGAACATCGCCGAGGCCCACCAAGCAGTGGATAGTTCCCCACAATCGACAGCGATGCAGACATTGCCTTTCTTGTCGGGGAACTTTTCACTCATTTCGCCCCTACCAGAACCTTTCACATTTTGGATCTTCTTTCCCAGAAGATTCATTGCGTTTTCATTGTTACCATCAGCAAACAAAGTGCCTTTCTTAGGAGAGATTGGGAGCGAATCATTCGAGTCAATTGATTCATCATCGGCATTCTCTTCTGATTCATCGGACTTAGCGTTTTCAGACGCATTGTCACTACCATCGTCATCACTGGAGTCATTCTTGTTATCGCTGTCACTATTCTTATCACTACCGTCGCACTCATGAGAATCATCGTCAGTAGATTCTTCGTCGTCTTTACTGCCGTCCTCGCTAGAATCCTCTTCGGAGTCGGATGCAGATTCATTCTTACCTATGCACAAAAACAAAAGGAAGAGAGAATATAATAAGGAAATGATTGTTGAAGTGGAAAGTTCTGCGGCGTAGTCCCAGTATACCTTTGACTCTATCAGGCGAGTGAGTAAAGCCGAAAGCATACGCACCTTTAGACTGCTCATTAGAGCTGTCATCATCATCATCATCATCACCATCTGGGTCCTCATTATTGCCCTCGTCTTCGTTATCGGAGTCAATGATTCTTTTGTTCTTCTTCTTCTTCTTGTGCTTCTTCTTCTGCTCTTCATCTTCACTATCACTGTCGACCTCATTGTTCTCATCCGATGAATCTTTGAGTCCATCATCATACTTTCCTTCTCCACTGATTTCTTCATTACCATCAGTATCCTCATCGCTCCCGTTATTGTCCTCATCAGACGAAGCCTGAATTGTATGACTGTGTATCAATTGATAATATTTTATGCTGTAAGGTGATATGGAAGAAATATTTACAAAATATAATTATTTATCAATTTGATCTTACCTTGATTTTTTCTTCGACTCATTGTCGTTGTTGCTGAAAAAATTTTATAAAAAATAAATATTTCTCACCAGAAAGAAAACAGGACTACATAACTACATGTGTACTCACTCCGCATCTTTCTTCTTGCGCCGAATCTTCATTAACAACTGCACCAAGTACTGACAGGACTTTTCAGTAGATATAAAGTCGACTGCAGGATTCACACCTTTAAGTGCCACATTATGTACGGTGGATAACTGGATGTATGGAACCATAAGAGTCTTCGGAGGATAATTCTTGGCAACGTTCGTGGCCTTCTCATTGTAAGCAGTGATCTTGACTTGATTGGGATCAAGAGCTGGATTATGACGGCAGATGATCTTGTTAAGACACTCGCTGGAGAGGAAATCGACTTTCTCGATCGGTTCATCCTTTGCAATCTTCTGTTTCTTCTGGACCGACGTGGGCATGCTGTCAAAGTCCAGAGCGATCAGCGACTTACGCATGCTAGATGTTGCCGAACGCTTTGAGGATGTTGTCGATGCAGTCGACACAGTGGATGCAGTGGAAGGTGAAGTCTTCTTCTTCGACGACTGCTTCGTAGGCGTTGTGTAGGCGTTATTTGAATGCTTGGAAGACTTAACACTGGGCGAACGAGATCGCGACTTTTTCTTAACTTCATGGTCCGAATGTTTCTTGGTGGACTTGTTCTTGCGTGCGGTCTTCGCGGACACCTTCTCACTGGTCTTCTTGTCGGCCTTTTTCATTGAGCTCTTCTTCTTGGTCTTCGAAGACTCTTCCTTCTTCGAGGCGATCTGATGCTTCGCGTGTTTCTTCGACGCATCCTTCGACTTCTTGGATGAATGCGCCGTTTTAGAACGCTGACGACTCGATTCCTTGGCTTTCTTCAGTGTTTTGGAAGACTTTGTCTTCTTTCCTGAATGCGTCTTGGAAGAGTCCTTCCGCGAGCTTGGTTTCGTTTTACCCATGATGGCGTTCAATATTCAATTGAATTGATAGAGAATTCTCGTCTATTGATGAAGATTATGCAACAACTCATTGCATACCGGATATCTAGCAGAGCAGCATTACACTCCAATCTCATGGTGCCCTTCAGTCAGTAAGAGGAGAGATCCTGCCTCTCATGCTGTGAACATCAGCAAAGAAAGCTATCTTTGCTTCAAGCAGCTTTCATGTCGTTTCAAAACTGTAAATTCACTGTCGCACCCGGATGGCTCCTGACACCTTGTAGATGAAAATGCAATACATTTTGAATCCTTTCCATAGGGTTCCTATTGTTCAGTGTACTGTGGAATAGGATACTTTAACTGAAGTTGATGTTCATTATTGAATTCCTATGTAGATCTTTTTTCTGTAATCTTGACAGATTTGTGCCGTCTTTAGTATAACACTTAATTAACCCCACTTCAATGTACTTATTCCTGCGTAGAAGTAAAGTATGTAAAATTAGTATGGATTCTTACGCAAAGAGAATCTTTTGACAGGATTTTCTGTTCGTGAACAGAGATGTCATGCAGACCTGTTGTGACAAGATGTCAAGATTCAAGATGCGCAGCCATCACTTCTTGTCATCTGCCGAGATGATT
The DNA here is from genome assembly GCA_036939655.1 of Thalassiosira allenii. Lineage (NCBI taxonomy): Eukaryota > Bacillariophyta > Thalassiosirophyceae > Thalassiosirales > Thalassiosiraceae > Thalassiosira > Thalassiosira allenii. Next base: position 10,641 of record JALLOV010000896.1, on the reverse strand, counting down.
GCCTTCTCCTCTGCACGTGTTCATGCCAGTGACGCCGCCACACCGTGGATTCAACAGCGTGGACTCAACAGTGCAGCGCAGCAGTGCATACACGCCACCGGCGTGAGCGAGCGAACAATCGACCACGATAGATGCATTCGTAACGCATTCACATCAAATTCCTTTAAAGGTGAAAGATCAATTCATTTGAATCTGCCTCTCTCCCTCGTTAATCTTTAGAGCCGAAGTCTGAAGTTCACTGTTGACGGCGAGAAGACTTCGGTAGTACGCAATCCGCTGTACCCATTCGACGTCGTTGAATGACTCCAAGTGGAATTTGATCGATCGATGGAACGTCTGCCAGAGTGAGTATTGACTGTGAATCAACCTCCTCTATCATGAACGATTAAATTTACAATGTCTCATTTGGTGTCGACTGTGATATCTTCTTTAGCAGGACCAAGGACATTACAGAGATCTGCGGTTCGTATCCTTTCGGAACTCTCTAAACGCGCTGTCGTCGTCACTAGATACAGGCTCTGAACCAAAAAATGGCGTCGGGCTCAGGCAATAGTGTCGGATCCTCAGAGGAAGGAGTGGAGTCGTCCTTAGAAGAACAAGTCCCAGTGGCAGCACAGAAGATGACACCCGAAACGAGCAACGAGAAATCATCCAGCGGCGAAGAAGAACAAGCAGAAGCAGAAGATGATGATGATGATAATAGTGATGGTGAAGGGACAAAAGAAGGGGATAGCAACAAATCTTCCTCTGAAGATGGAGCCATTAGCGTCGACAATGATGAAGACAACTCCAACACAAATCGCGTACTATTTACTTCAAGATCTGATGCGATCGATTTTATGAAGAACAACACAGAGACGATGAGTATTGAAGTCCATCCATCAGTCCTATGGACACTGGCCATATGCCACACATCGAGCAAGGAAGATGATGCTATCCACTGGAGTATTCCTGATGTCAATCACAACGACGTTATGGAAGAGAAGGGATGGCAGATTGTGAATAACATTCTTCATAATTTCTTTGGTGTTCCCAACAGGAGCCATGGAAATGCAGATATGGGATCAGACGGAGAATTTCTCATTTTAAGCATCGTGGTAAGTGTTGAGACGTAAATTCTACATCTTATGATTTATGATATTCACTCTCACTCAATTTTTACTTTTTGTAAATATTTCTATAGAACAATCCAGAGGAAAGGAATGACTCCTCACTTCTTCACCTACGTCCTGTGGCCAATCCAAATAGGGGGGAAGAGAATACAATGTATGTCGATAAGACTTTTGACATGAAAACATGGCTGAATAAAAACAAAAAAAATTTGCAGCTCGATCTTCGTCGTGAAAAGAATCGCAAAATATTTGCCAAAGAGGTGTTGAACTTGAGTAAGGTCTGGGAGACCATCACTGAGGAGTTCAGCGATGAGAGTCATCTCGTCAGGTTCCAGCGATTCAATAGAATGATTGTCGAGACCAATACAACGTGTAAGGAGAGAAAGTTGGGAGGGCCAATTGAAATGATGCATCGAATGATGGGGTTGGGTCACATCATGACTGGAAGCAGCCTTGATCATAATACAGCATTGATGCGATTGAATTCGATGCATGTATCGACCATGAATGTTCCAAACAAGAACATGGGGAAGCAGAAAACAGATGATGATCTGCGGAATTGCTTGGAGTATTTCATGAATCCTGAAAACACCAATCTTGGGATGTTCACTGATCTAATTTCAGTGAAGATGCGCTGGGTCAGCGACAATGAGACAGACATGTCGAAGCTTTGTGCAGCGTGTAAGATTCACAGCGAAGACATTATGGACAGGAAGAGGGAGGTCGCAAACAGAAGTGGATCATCTATTATTGGTGATATCGTGGAGACGTTTCTTATGTCGATGACGAAAAAATCAATCACCCATAGTCCCTCAATGGCGGACGCAGTTAAGGTCTCCAAACTTCCTAAACCAAAACCCAACGCAAGGACGACGATTGATTACGATGCTTGGCGCAGCGATATATTCAAAGATAATAGGTGGGAGGAATATGTGGAGGCACCAGACAATCTAAAGGCGCAGGCCAATGTGAAGGCACTTCTCGCCGTCGACCAACTGGAAGTGCCATTCTTCTTGGATTATGATCGCATAGCCATGCAACCTGGTAGCTTGAAGAAGGGTGAATGGTGTCTCGATGGATTGAGTAGGAATCTCCTGTACCTCATTCCCCAATGTACATTGGTCGCCTTTGCGAGCAAGAATAATGAAAGCATCCACGACTACAAGTTGAAAGGTTGGAATGAGGAAAGGAAGAACATCACGAACTACATCGCTCTGCATCACACTGGAGCCGAATGCAACTATGCATCCTCGATTACACTTCATCAAGCCATACGCGACAGATTTGACCAGGATTTTAGTGACCAACAATCTTTTGTGCACAATGTACATCCCATCATTGGGTTTGTTATTGCAGTTGGAATGATGACAAACTCATGCATCGCTCAGGCTTCCTATCCTGATTCGAATGGTGGTTCATCCTCTCAGGAGAAGCTTGAGTCTGTCCAAAAAATTGCGAAGCGTTTGAAGTCTATGTTCAGTACGATGGACAAAGAACCATCAGGATCTATCGCGAATTTTGGAGCAACCATGATTCATTTCGGTGAGTGTCTTAAATTTTTACAATTTGTAAAAAAATCTTCTTTCTTTGCTAACTCGATTTATTCGATATTCCGTTTGTGTATATTCATTCTTGCATTCAGGTAAGACGACATAATTATTTTTTGTAAATATTTCTGCTGTTTTGTTCTATATACTCAAACATCTATCATTATACAGCAAACTTGTACGCGATTCAGTCGACGTGCTGCCAGAGGCTTCAGGAATTTCTCGGCAAAGACATAACGCATAAGGACAATAATAACAGGATGCCCTTCCTGGGGCAGCTTCTTCACATGGGGCAGGCTGCTGAGCTCTTTAATGTCATCGAAGCATGTGGTCTTTATCCATCTTTGTCTGAACGAGCAGCCGACTATACAACTGAAACTTTCAGGACGTCTTTCAATCATCTCAAGGGAGGAAACAAGAACGGAATTGGCAAGGCCGTCTTCAATGAGAGAATGAATCACCTCGCAAGTTGCAAAGTGTTGATGTATGCCGAGTCCATCAAGAAGACCATGATCAGATCGAACAAGCTTTTTCTTCAATCCAACCCAAGTAGTGGCCTCGTATACGTCTTGCTTGAATACTACCTCCATCTCATGAAAATGCTGCAGTACCTTCAAACAACGAATGATGTCTTCAAGAAGGGTAACATCAATGGAGGGGTATTCAATAAGAACTACCCTCTGCGCAGCTTCCACTTTACATCAAGGGAGCAGGATGAACAAATACAAATGACCAACATGGTAGACGTTGTCATCGCTGATCAGATGGTTGAGGGTCAGCAGTTGCTCCTATCTCTTCGCACTATCGCCTTCTGTGTTCTCAAAACTGTGCGCGAAACAGACACCCCCATGGGATCTATATGGAAGACAATCGAGTCTGCAAAAAGTGACAAGAAATTATTCGAACACACTGAAGAAGATAAAAAGAAGAACGAAGACTCGTCCGATCAGAAGTCTCAGGAGAAGAAGATGGAGAAAAAAAGCCAAGATGGAAAAACGTCTAGAGCTGAACGAGCTGCAAAAGCAGCAAAGGAGAAGAAGGAGAAAGAAGCTGCAAAGGCGAAGGAGGCAGAAAAATCCAAGGGGAAGGGAAAATCGCAAAAGAGCAAACCCACAAAGAAGAACGAGCTTGTGTCAAATGAATCGAAGCAGAAGTTGGTCGCTGTGTTCAACGAGATAGAGGAGACAGAAGGCAGCATCGCAAGTATGCCAGAATCCAGCAAGGGATATGATCTTGAATGTCATATATCATCCATCAAGAGTAGTGTGTGCGATCTCGCGTCTGGACTGTTACACAAGACCATCAGATCGAAAGATGATGTGATGAAGGAAATATCTCCGAAGAGGAAATCACCTCCGAAATCTGCATCCAAAGAAACAGCTGCTGCAGAGGTGAGCAAGACTGTACCAACCAAAAAGAAGAAGGAGAAAGCTGCATCTCATCAAAAGAAGAAGATTCCAGTTGCGACGAAATCTGCAATTACTGATCTTCTTAATGGCAAGATCATGCGCTTAGACACTACAGACTTCATCATACTCAACAAATTTGCAGAGACTGAAAGTGTTGCGAAAATCGTTGCTACTGAATTCGGCTATCATTCTGCAACAACGATCAAGGACAAATTGGAATCAAATATTGTTATCATGTCGTCCAAACATAAGAAAGATATACACAAGATGTCACATGGAACTCTCACGAAAGAGAATAGGCTTCAACCTAAGGTGCGGGCGATGGCAACAGTGTTATTGAATGATATCAAATCTAAAGGATGGATAAGTTCAGTGGAAATCAACGGAAACAAGACAGTGTCGGACTACATAGTCTTGTTGCCTCAAAGTGTGCACGAAGAACACATGTCAAGTGAGCCCGTCAAGGAGGCGCTAACAGATAATTGCTATGAAGGAGCACAGAAAACGAAAAGTGCAAAGGATGACGAGTTATTTGGAGATTCAGATTCTTCGAGCGTCGAAAAGGAAGCTTCAGTTCCTGCAAAAGAAGCGAACAAGGATGGTGGAAAGAGTGCAGGGGCGAAGCGCGCCCTCGATGAGGAAGATGAAACTAAGAGCGGAGAGAAACACAGAGCTCAACCTCATGAAGAGGCGTCCAAAGAAACTGCAGGGATAAAGCCTACTGAAGGGTCGGAGTCTGAAACTGCTGAGAAGACTGCGTCTGACAAGCCTTCGTCTGCAACGAAGGCAAAAAAGAAGAAGGCCTCGCCTAGCAAGAGTTCTTCGACTACAGAAAAGTCTCAGAATGATGCTGTAGCAAAGGGTGCAGCAGAGGAGAAGGATGGGGAGAAGATTGCAGGGGTAAAGCGCGGACGAGATAATGATGGAGTAGAAACAACACCCAGTAAATCCAAAAAAGGTACGCAGGATGATTCATCAACGCCGCGGTCATCGGAGCGTAATAAGGGTAGAGAGAGAATCCACTATGGGAAATAATGGGGATTCTACGGATTGATGATAAATGTGAGCATGCACAATATGCTATGTAACTCAATATATTAATGTGTTGACACAGTTCTAACACATAATTGTGTCTTCCACACACTCAACTATTCTAAGAATCGACGTATTGATATTCTTACAAATTTTTATTTTTCATAAACATTTCTACATCTACAGTCACAGCAAGAATTGTTACTCCCACCAAAGAAGCAAGTATCCCTCTCAAGTCTGATCGTGTTGTGTCTCAAACAACAAAGCATGGACAGCCGAAGCCTATTCTGTGTACAACACGCACGTTACCTCTCATTCTACCTTGGCTCGACTGTGAGACTCTTACAGCACTGGATAAAGCGTTGACAGACTCAGTGTCAAGACGACTCCTCGAGAACTGTGCTGTGAGAGCAATCGAGGATCTACAAAATGAGAACTCGAACTACAGTCTTATGCAGAAGAAGGATTTCCTATTCTCGAAAAACATTCCTCTTCGATGGACTCGTAAATCTTGGTTGAATGATTCAAGAAGACATCAGAACCAAAGAAACTATATCAGTGACAAATGCTTCAAATCTATATTGAAGCAAGATATTAGTTTCAGCACTCCAATACGGGACTATGTACATCTTCGAGAGGGTCCATCCACTAAGGTTCCTTTCTCTCTATGTACCGGACCAGGATTCTGCCAGGGTAATGACCAACAAGAGGGCGTAATATTCGACCTACTATTTCAGGGACATGCAGAAGGTAGTTCCATTGCCATATGCCACAGCCTTCCTCAGGAGAGATTTCAGTACATCTCGTTCAGTTTTTCAGATACTGGATCGAACACCTATTTACACGACAACTTCTTCCAACATGGATCTGTGGCCGTTGGCATTATTCGGCCAATGAATATTCTTCAATTGAGAAGTAATCTTGATCTGACGAAGTCGTGTGACATGAGACGCATGCAGACAGTTGTTGACACCCTTCCTTATTATGGATCTTCGAGGACAACATGTGCTCATCGCTGCCCGGATATGGTCTTCATTACACACGTTGATACAAGCCAAACTCCATACAAGGATATCTACTACCAATCAACTGTATACAGGACATATCACGACACTTTAACGAGATCAAGTGATCATTACAGCCCACTATCCGAATGGTGTACCGAATACGGCCTTCTGCTAGACAAGACCAGAGGTACACTATCTCTTTTCAATCATGGTATGTCACAGAATCTTGTCATAAATGGTTTGCATGGCGAGTATGACTTCTTCATTCAGGTAGAGGGCTGTCCTGGACCCAGAATGGGCACCCATGGCAAACCAGAATTCACAATTCAAGCGACTACTTTCAGGTGAGAGATACCACTTGTAATTAAAGCGATGGTACAGAAAATAATGATTCACTCTAACCATTGAACAGCCATCCACCCAGTGATCGCCCCTCGCTACCTCGTAAGTATACAGAATAGAAAATGCATCATTACATCTTACACTCTCATACATTTTTTATTATTTTGAAATATTTCCAAAGCAACTTCGCCGGACAGTGAAAGCTTTGGTCGCAAACTTTTGAGTCTTGAAGTGCTACACGAAATACTTCTATTCCTAGATAGGAATGACTTCGAGATGTTACGCCGCATCATCAAATATGTGCCTTGGAAGACACAGATCGAAGAGGAAGCTAAAAAAGCATTTGGTATGATCCAATATGCATATAACAGAGAGACAGAAGAGAATCGATCAATACGTCTGACTACTCTGCAAGAAAAAAACACTGGTCTGTATGACACTCCGCCAGAACTCGTGGAACTTATAAAAAAGAAGCCAACTCGACAAAAAAAACGGCCACATCACATCAGTGCCTATCCGAATCTAAGAAGGCTGCAGCAATTACGTTTCGGACCCTCCAAACTGATCCGCTTTAATAAATTCTTTGGGAGCACACTCCTTGCGAATAATGGCCTCCATCACAACTACGAATACACTCATCACCCTCTTGGACGATTGTACAGCTTAGCTACCAAAACAAATCAAATCATGACTGAAGGTCAATACTTCATTTCGTTTGAGATATTAGATGCACTCGAATGTCCAAATCTGTCCTACGACATAGGGGTGATGCGACCACTGCGAGAACAGGATTGGCAAGATATGCCAGATAGTTTTTGGACACAATTTAATGTGTTCAAAAGAAGTACAATTCGGTTCTTAAACAAAGCACGAACACCTTCGTGGACCAACGACATAGACTGCTGCGTGATCAGCCCTCGACAATTGGCGCACATTCTGCATCCATATGATCGAGCTAGAATACGACGAATCAGCTGGAAAGATGAACACTTTGGAGACAACACCTACAATCAAATACTTCGACTGCCGGCCGATGAAACTTTCATCAAAGCAGATATTAAAGGTCACGAGACCTGTGGATTATTATTAGACTTGGATCAAGGGACCCTGACCTACTACAGAAATGGGAAGAATATGCGACTAGTCGCCGAAAACTTGATTGGGCCATATGTATGGATGATACAATTCGTTGGATTCAAATCGTGCAAAACAGACGTCCGCTTTCGATGTTTCACATACTAAAAATTAATTAGTATCGACTGTTTATTCATGAATCAATTATAAATCTAATTAATTACAACAACTTGTCATACTTAAATGAAATCATATTCTTCAGAAAAAAATACAAATTGTAAAATTATCACAAGGATCGACAAATTAATCACTAGCCATCTCATCCTTTGTGCGAGCGAAAGTAAGGTTGACATAAGCAACTTAGTACTGGACCTCCTTTGTAATGGAATGCCCATGAGTGACGCCAACAAACTAAATTAGATAACTTGTCACATTATCCAGTCTAAATTAGATGATTTCAACCATCTTCTTCTTGACACTTCTTGACACTTTGAAGAGATGTAGAGAACACATCATCACTAGCAAGGACTGACACCTTCCAAAATCCGTCTGTCAAACCATCACTGCACATACAGAGGAATTCATACCACCGACGTCAGACATCTGCTCACAGATAAAGTTATGCCTACATACGTACATAGATACAACACCTTTCTGCAATGGCATGGGATTGCTAGGTATCATAAAACATTACATACCTCATTCATCGCCCTAATTATCATAACACACACACACCATGGGATCCATACTAACTACACCAATCCCGAGCTCCTTTCCAAAACAGCATGCTTCTCTACCCCAGATTCAATCATCAAAGCAGGAAATAAATGTTGACGAAGCAAATAAGGAAACAAGCGTTCGCGTAGATTCACATGCAACGAATAAATGCTCAACAAAATCACGGCGGAAACCGGAATTAAAACGGCAGTACATATTACCGAAGCAAGCAGCAAAGGATCTAACTACGGCAGCCAATTCCAAACCCTTAACTACATTATCATCATCGTCGTCGAAGCAATCGACGGACTCTGCGTATAAATCAAGACGCACCCTAAACTCTGATACTGACAAACGGAAGATGTCGAAAGAGGTTCCAATACAACACATAAACTTTCTATCAAATCAAAACCTCGAACATCACGTCCGTCGTTATAATCCATTTTTAAACGACGACCAAGTGGAAATGTTGTCCTTCGAGGATAAGGCGAAGATAGTTGCCAGGAAATACGACCCCACATCTCTCATGGTGCCATACATAACTCTCTCTACTATACATAATGTCAAAGTCGATAATGTCAAACCAGACATCGATTTTGTGTCTACTGAGAAATCAAGCCAGTACTTGGTGGCGTTGTTAATGAAGATTCAAGGCGTAATCAATGATGATAAACGCCGCAAAAGAGAACCAGACACAATTTCAACTTCACAGTTGCAGCACAAATCAAGAGTAAACGTGAAACAACAGCACAATAAAAGACACAAACAAGGTGATGGAAGTTACAAGTCGCAACAAACTTCTACTGAAGTACACAAGAAGAGGCCAAAATGGGAGCGACGCTTACGAAGCAGACTGAAAGGAAAATTGTCACCCAGTAAAATTGAGAGTTGGATTGAAGAAGCTCGTGCTGTAGAACGTGGCGAAGCCGAATTAGGTAACACTACCTTTTTTGAATGTGTACTGGATGGAACAAAGCGGCAAGATGCAGCGAAGACTGAGCATGATTTAGTCATGTATACTTTGGGAGAAGCATTTCATAACGGATGGATCCCAAAATGCAGTACCAATGATAGGACACTGGCCGCTATGTTTGCACAGGGTAGGTTACGCAAGCCTTCAGACGAAGATATAAAACGATCAAATGAATACCATAAGAAATAATCTAATAGTTTTAATATTGAAATTAAATTCCAATAATGAACAGTTACAGAAGTAGAATTTCTACAATAAACGTCAGAATGATCATTATGAATGAAAGCTAGCCAGAAGAAATAATTACAATTTATAACCATTTTCTCATTCAATACGGATACCAATGTACCACGCCGTCGAAAATATTATAAATAATAAATATATAATCTCTCGAACTGAACAACGAGCAAATCATAGCAACAAAATAAGCGCGATGCCAACTATTTCAAACAGGACCACTACTATACTATGCTTCTAACAATTCAATAAGACATAACCTATGTTCCATACCACTACATCAAAGATTTTTAGTCATCACGTTCGAAACCCATTCTTCGATGGGTTCATCAAAAGGCTTATTTTTCAAACGTTGCAGTCGCTCTCTCACACGGTCGTCTCCCGCAATCCACTCGTTTTCATACCATGATTCGAAGTCATGCACATATTGTGTCACGTGGAAAGGAAATTTGTCTCCCATCATGCCACATGTGACTTGAGATACAGGAAGTAGCGGATTATCGATGATGTCCCTGATACATAATTCGAATAGGGAGTCCACATGAAAATCATACGCCAATTCAGTAAGAGCGTCCAAGTATCTCATCCTCCCTTCGCCAGGATTCCCCGTGTAGAGATACCTGCGGAAAGCCTCGAAGGGGTTGATATCGACATCCAAGAGGTATCGACCATCTTCGTCGATGCGCTCGAACATACTTACGCGTGTCAACGAGTTAACGAAGTTCTGGTTCATGCCAACAACAACAGCCTTGTGAAGACTCACGACTTCTCGTGATACGATCGAACCCTCGTTTGACCTTGAATCTTCACCTGAACTCGAATCATCATCTGAAGAACTCGAACCTTCATCACTTGAGTATTCATTTAATCTCCATAATAGACGGTGAAAAGCCTTCACACTAACTTGGACGTCTGTTGTTACACCATCCATTTTACTGTCTTCAAGTTGCCACTCCCCACATCGCTCCCTGTAATCATCCCATGTTCGCTCTCCACGCGAGAATAAGACTGGAGGCGACGGGGGGTCTCCTGACCGGTGCCTTCTCCACTCATTATAGTCAGTGAAGTACTGGCGGAAGGAGTCAGGAAGCCCATCGCCTATATCACGACAGAACTTCATGGCAAGATCGTGGTCAGGATCATCAAAAATGGTCTCGAGGCACTTGGTCATTAGAGGATCCACACCGAATC
>JALLOV010000886.1:0-11646 GCA_036939655.1 Thalassiosira allenii | reverse complement strand
TTGGAGAGGTCGCGCAAGAGAGACCTGCCTCATGGCCGCGCCGTTTCCTTCGTCGAAGCTCTGCAACACCAGCTGGGTTATCCTGAGGTCATGCAAACGCTGAAGTACGTTCACATTTGCACCAAGGCGTTCGAGCATCGCGGCACAACGCGAGTCAGCCTCAACAAGAAGGGGAATCTCAAACGTCCCGATCTTTACGATGCGGAAGACGAGGGAGAAGATGTCCACAGCGGCATACCCCGCGTTGAGTTCTTTCGAGACGAAAAGGGTTTTCCATCCTCTAGACGAATGACTTCGAGTCAGCATCTCTTGTACAACGGCAACTGTGCCAAGGCTTCGGCATATGATAAGGTGACTCTCTTTGGGCTGAGGCCGATAGAATTGTTGAGACTCGTGGATTCCATCGAAGATTACTATCGATGGTTTGAAATAGATGACGTACTACTGTCAACGGATGAAATCGAAGCCTTGCTGGACCAGGACATTAGGTCGTGCGCTTGGATAGATTGCATTGGGAGAAGGGTGCGCATAAGGCACAGAGCTTTCCCAGAAGCATTGAAGTATCTGCAGTCGCTGCAGGAAGAAAATCTCACCTCGGACTCTGTCGAGCTCCGAAGTCACATCATCGCTCTGATCGAAGAAGACAGCATGGACGAGAAGTTCGTGTTCAACGACGACGACGAGAGGGACCTGCCTATACCCATATTTTCCAGCGTGACGCCAGACCATCCAGTTGCGTTCATTCTGCATGTCATGTTGATGTGCGGCAGGTACGAAACCGAGCTCGACCTCCGTGCTTGCAGGACCATGCGTGAGTCTCTCGCGTTGGCGAAGCTCATAGAACCTGAGAACGAGACGCCCGAGGAATCGTCCAATCGCATGGTGAAACTCGTGATGGACGAGGTTTTTTCCAGGCAGCCGTTGACTCTGAGGAAGCTCGAAGATCACATTCTCACGGCGAAGAGTCTGTTTGACAGCATCATCATACATGACCAAATCCCGAACTACGAGCTCCCATCTTGCATACTCACCGAGCTGCTAGACAGCAAACAAGAAGAGCTTTGCAAGTTCTGGTCCGATACGAAACGGGACCATCTGGATTCGATCTACGCGGAGCTCAAAGATATGACGACGCTGCCAGCGAAGGAAGACGTCATGCAATGCACCAGGGAAGATCCGAAGCGGTGGGATGTGGGGTTCACTGACGCTTTCACGAAGTCAAGGGACCAGACGGCAGAGTCTCACACCGAGCAGTTGCTCTGCGTTGGTATAGCAGTTCGTCTGCTCACCAAATACGTGCAGCACTTCGGGGAGGCAGTGTCTACGTTCACGAAGGGAGAAATCATTCACGGCGTGCCAGGAGCAGGAAAATCTCACGTCATATCGTACATATCTCTAGTTGCAATCTCGATGGGCCTCAGATTAATGACTACTGCATTGATGGGCGTACGAGCTAACGCTTTCGGTGGGATACACCTACACAGCCTGTTATGCATGTCGACGAAGACGTCTCTGAACCCATACCGCTTGGCCGAACTGGCCGTGGACAAGTTGAACCAGAAGAGAAACATACTCCTGCTTCATTGTCTTCTGACCGTGGACGTCCTGGTAATAGATGAATGCGGCATGCTCTCCGCGGAGCAGCTAACAGTTCTGGATATTGTACTGCGCAAGTTGCGGAGGGTCAACACTCCCTTCGGGGGGGTGCTGATCTTTGGCACTATGGACCACGCCCAATTCAGCGCTATCGATGGCCTTCCATTCCTTCTATCGACTCACATGTTGACAGATTTCACGCTCGTTGGATTGAAGGAATCTGTCAGGGCTAGTGGAGACAGAAAACTTCGGCGGATACAGACCATTGCGAGGATGAATCCGGCCCGCCTGAAGGACAACGAGCATACCCTATTTCCTGAGTTTTCTCGCCTGTGCAGGAGTACATTAACATTCGTCAAGGGTTGGGACAACGAATTGATCGACTACACTGTGAAGAGACTGTATGCCAAGTGCAAACCAGCTCAGGACGCGTGCAACGAGTACGTGGATTCTCTTCAGAGGGAGTTCGACGAATCGATTCCAAAAGTTACGAACAAAGTGTTCGAATCTGTTGATCACTGTTGCTTGGCTAAGACAAAGCAGTTGGAGAGGGTAGTCACAGACCCGAATATTCTTGGAGAGATGAACAGGAAGCTTCGAGAGCCCCCACGACTCCTCTTCTACAAGGGGGCCATGTTCGAGTCTACAGTGAACAAGAAGGCGAAAAAAAAGGAGAAGTCGTACAGCCAGAGCCAGCTCCTGTACATGAAGGACATCCCATCCGACAAGGCGCTCGAGGAGTCCAAGGCCATTACGTTGTACGCTGCCAAGCCTGGATTGAGCGAGGAGAACATGCCCGAAGGAGACCCGACTCACGAGGAGCTGGTCAATCTCGGGTGGAGGCCCGTCACGGTGTCGTGCAAGACGCACAGCAGAAAGATAACAGTCAGTGGCTACCAGTGTACCAGAAAGCAATACTCGCTGCGACACATCGGTTCGAGCACGATAACAAGGCAGACTGGCAAGACTATCACAGGCAAATGTGCGATAGAAGTATCCAAGAACTGTGCCCCCTGGGATAAGCCTGGCGCGGTTGTGGCGTTAAGCAGGACCACCCAGGGTAAGGACATCATCATAGTCGCCGAGGATACCGACTACGCCATCAAGGCCCTGTGGAAAGCAATCACAACGGGGACTCAATGGACGAACCACGTGGAAAATCTCCTCCACAGACTATCAGTGAACCCGACTAAGAAGCCAGAGGACGTAGTGACGCTCGATTACATGAAAGCATACCCACTTCGGACGTGCGATATTATGCTCCCAACCGATCGAACAGGTTATGTTTATATCCTGATGTCTGTTAGAGACACAAACAGAACATACGTCGGCGAAACTATCGACTTGAAGAAGCGGATAAGAAAGCACAACTCGGGCGCAGGGGCCAAGGGTACAGCCAACCGAAGATTCCGTCCGTACTGTGTTGCGGGGTACATTTGCAGGATGAACAACCTGACCAAGACGGATCGTGTCAATATGGAGCACTCGTGGAAGCACATGATCGAGTGCCTATTTAGGACGGGAGACAAGGACGTGATGAGTCGCATCGAACAGGGGGAAAGGCTCGTCCAAAGATATAACCAGGGAAAGAATCCAGAAGACTGGCTCTTGTTCGTGCAAACAATACAAAGGAATGTAGTCGAAGCAAGACAAAGGCACGCATAGGTTGAAGCACAAAGTAGCGCTCGTTGCGACTAACGCAACATCTACGCCGAGTTGGATATCGTACTAGATCGCTACTGTATTTAGTAAACAATATATTGACTATCACCACAGTTATTATATCAAAATACTCGACATGTTTTGGCAGATTACCCTTCCACAATGCCGCGTTCCAGATAATTCTTGACTTCAACGTAATGAGTGTGCACCAAAAGAACAGCGTAGGCGTCTGTCACAGCATAGTTGATATAGACTTCATTTTCTTGGATTGTGGTGACAGTCCAATCGGATAGCTGTTCTTGCTTGGAGAGGTTTTTCTCCAGTGCCATCTGCACGAAATGCCTGAGACCCAAATCAGTTTCCATACTTTTTTCTCCTGACCCCTCGTACTTGGAATAAGCGATGGGGAACACACTCCCCATGTGTTTCTTCAGATCGAATCTCCGATCTCTATTTATGTTGATGTGGGCCTTGTTTAGTACTTCAATGTCATTCTTGATGTCAAAACCAACAAACAGTATATCAGGGCGGCTGAAGAACTTCCTCAGTGCAGCAATGACTCGATCCCACAGTCCATCTACGCCCAAATCTTGGATGAGCTGCAAGGGAAAGTAGAGTAGGTTAATTATGCCTTCATGAGAATAGTAGGCCAACGATACCGTCCCCAACACCTGAGATAGAGGGTTCCACTCGCAATCAAACGCGGAGACTCTTTGAACCATTTGCTCGAGGGCTTCGATGGCTTCGTTGGCACGCTCTGCATTCGTTGCCGCGATGAGGTGTACTCCGTCTTCTGCAGCGCTTAGAGTGGTGTACACTTCGTGTCGTCTCGTCTTGTACCCCTTGAGTTTCATCATGTATTCTGGGCCGACATGACGCTGGTAGGAGCTCGGGGCTACAACAGGCTCCTCGTGTTTCCCAAATCCACAGAGGTCGTTCGAATCCGATTCAACGTGGCAACAGATCCCGTGCGCATTCAGAAGATCAGTCTTGTAGATGCGCCAAATGAGCTCCCCTCTTTGATTAAGAACGACTTCTTTCGTCAGCGATGGAATAACAGGGGAGAACCAAATCTCGTTTGAACAGTATTCGAAACCGTTGAGACCGAGAGTCTCCAGTGCGTTTCGAAGACCCTCCCAATTGTCGGCTGAGATCTGGAAGTAATCTTTAGAGGCCATGACGAATGCAGGCATGCGATTCTTCATACTATCTGAAACGCATGCATATACGTCCTTTGCTACCTTGACTTGAATATCATCACAGAGCTTAGGGCCGCCGGGCCCGTGGATGTTATGGCCGAACGCACCGNTCTGGAAGTAATCTTTAGAGGCCATGACGAATGCAGGCATGCGATTCTTCATACTATCTGAAACGCATGCATATACGTCCTTTGCTACCTTGACTTGAATATCATCACAGAGCTTAGGGCCGCCGGGCCCGTGGATGTTATGGCCGAACGCACCGTGATCCTGATCGTGTATGCTTCCTGTTTTACGCGGGAAGACGATGGACGGGACGACGTAGATTCCGACTCTCCTGCCAGTAGAAGGACCCATTCGCTTGTCTAAGATATATATTTTGGCGACGATGCCAGTGGATTTTTTCCCTGTTCGACTGTGGATCGGACCATCCACAGTTATGTCCCAAAGGTCGTGCTTGCAGAACACTACAACTGTGGCGCTATATGTGTCAATACCGTCGTCCTGGGCAAGACGATAATCCCAACCTTTGGAAAATGGGCTGCTCTTCCACGTGGTGTTAGCGAAGTCCAACGATACCTTTGACTGGCCGGTGAAGATGAGTACATCAGTTTGCTTGGGGGGTTCGTGTCTGAGATATTCGAGCAGCTTATTTTCGCGGACGACTGTAATCCGTACAGTGTCGGATGAGTTGACTTGCTCGTCGGCTTGCTTCAAATACTTCGGCGGGATGCAGAGGCAGGATTTCAACTTAGCCATGGCCAACCGAAACCATTTTACCAAGGCGCAATCGAATTTCCAATCTAGGCCTCTGCGACCAAGTATGCTTTCGTCTCCAAGGTCAGTAATCGCAACACGGGAGCGACATCCATTCGATATACATCCAACCACCTCATCGCCATTGGGATTCAGCACGCAGTTTGCCACGGCGTTGAATTTAGAACTCCATTGTTCTACGGGATTATGGGACGGGTCGGTATTCTCCGACGACGACATGTCAGCTAATGCTAATCTGGGAGTCTATTGGGCCGCCGTGTTTTTCCTCGAGGCTATAAAAGCATCGTTAAGAGGGATCAATCTGTCGATTTTGACTGGGTTTTGGTCTCAATGACCAGACACACAAGCACTCTACACTCTACCTCTCTAGAGAGAGAGTACTATGTAGAGGTACTAATCATTACAAATCGTCACGAGTCATAGTACCCATCATCCAAATGTAGGGGTACACGTTACATCTAATTAATGGATGGCAGGCGGTCTGATTTCTAAGGGTACATATTCTTTCAAAAGGGTTTTGTACTGGATCCTACGTTTTGAAAAATGCTTCTGATGAACGAACCCGGTTGAGAGCTAGAATGCTTTCTGCGCTCATGGGCACCCCCTTGGAAAAGATTAGGACAGCTGCCAGGCTATGGGTTTACCTACGTAAGTAGAATAGGTACATAGGTAGTTCTTCAATCTTCAAGATCCAAACAGTGCAGACGGCCAGACGAAAGATTTGCCCCAGGGATGTGTTAAAGCACACAACCGCGCAATCTCGCTGCACCCCCAAGGTGACGTATGAAAAATTTGATATGGAATGTTATATGCAATTACTTTTTGAGCTTCGATCATTTCGTTAGCCCTACTTATTTTACCTAACAAATTTGAGGTAATCCATTGAGACGGGTATCTTGTTTCTCATCTTGTGCCCAATTAGGCAGCTGACTCCAAAAAAACGATGCAACATAACTAACTAAGTCTGTTTAGATCGGCGATTGCCATCTCGTATCTTCTTTCTCCGCTTCGTATTGATATGATGCCAACAAAGGACGAGCCACCAATTGATGATTGGTAAACAATAACGTTGACAAATTTTATCATGTCGGAGGAATGGAGGTGTAACTCGACTTAGAATTGCTGATCATGGCGTTGGAGCGATCGTGTATAGCCGCCATCCTC
Organism: Thalassiosira allenii; assembly: GCA_036939655.1. NCBI lineage: Eukaryota > Bacillariophyta > Thalassiosirophyceae > Thalassiosirales > Thalassiosiraceae > Thalassiosira > Thalassiosira allenii. Next base: position 5,248 of record JALLOV010000886.1, on the reverse strand, counting down.
CTAGGCGAGGACGACGAACCACTCAGAGCAGAAATAGTTAGCTTCCTCGACGACGTAGATTTCATGAGGCTCTGTGCTACTTGTCTCAGGCTCAAAGACGAGATGTTCAGGGAGAGAGTGTGGATAAGTCTCTTCAAAAGGAAATGGAACTCGGATATAACAAACAGCTCGCATATCAACGTGACCATTCGGTTCAGTTTAGGGTGTCAGTACGAGAGATACAAGGCTCATTTGCAGACAACAAAGATGTGGCTCCTTTCAATGTCGCATACGAGGCCGTACGTGCAAAATCATAGAAGCATCTGCGAAAAAGATCGAGCGGAACAAGTCGACTGGATCGTCACTACCTCGCACCAGAACGGGTGGATGCCCCAAACAGTCTGCCGCGCTGTTTGGATCTTCGACAGGGTCCTTACCACGTACAAGGCTAATCCGGATGTCCTACCTGAGCTTGCAGTCCTGTCTCTCAAAATCGCACTCAAGTTCGAGGAGGGAATGAGCATACCGTACAACAATTGTGTTGGCTTACTTGGGTTCGAAATGGACAACAACTACTACTCGGACTCTGCGCTACTTCGTCGATTGTACAAAGTGATGAACGTTTACGTGCCACGCGATACTCTGACTCAGCCGACCGTGTTTTCACTCGCAGACTACTTCTGCTCCATAATCAAAGCAACAAAACGAGGGCGTCATCTCGCTTACTACTTCATCGAGAAGACTTTATACGAACACGACATCCTGCGATTCCTGCCGGCAAAAGTCTGCGCCGCGATGGTCATACTCGCTATTAACCATCCTAACCTTCTGCTTCTCGAAAACAATACTCGAGTTGACATAGGCGACCCGTATGGATACTTGGAGCGAAATGGCGTAAGGTTTCCAGGCGTGGTGAGTATGACACAAAGTATTACCATACGCAGGACGTTGGTTCTTTTCACTGACCACACTGCAAATCATTCCAGCCCCAAACTTTGCAGGACGTTACTAAGTTCGACAAGTACGACTTGCACGCGATAGCGCGAGATTGCGTCATGTCGATGGCAGATAATCCAGACATCGGCGCAGCCTCTACAGTTCCGCGGAGGGCGCCAAAGTGGGGCGTCGACAGAAAGTACTACAGTCTCGCATTCGAGGCAGTAGCAAGGCATTGCGGCCTGCCTAAAAGCAGTTACAACTACGATGTAGCATTCGAGGTTACACCAGACAGGCACGAGTGTCTCATGTCTGAGAGAGGCGGCAGAAGGATAGTTTCTCTTTACAATGTTCTCCCAAGCAGTCACGGGGGCATGACGTCTCGCGGCGGCGTGGCAGTCGTTAGGTCGCTAACTGGAGCAACTATGAAAGTCATTTGGCACAAGGGACCAAATATCGATAATCAGTATGTCCAAATCAAGGCTGATGCCACCCCTTCCGACACAGAGGATGAAGATTGAATTGACGTGCGGAAGTCAAGAGCGCAAGAAGCTAGCATGTATGTTGAAAAGTAGTCGTATGTAATTTCGAGTAACGAATTTGTCACAATGATAAAACATTCCGAGCCAGAGCACTCGACAAAGAGGATTCAATACAATGACTCTTTACGCATCGAAACCAGGAATTACTCACTGCGGTTCACCTTGATTTTACGTTTACTAGTTCACAAGTATATAACCACCGATAGTACTGATATCGCAAACAAAACAGTGGAAACCACTGCCCTCCTGCAGCCAATTCATCACCGAGTTTAGCGAAGGCAATCACTCTTTACGAGCCTGACCACAAATAAAATGACACCATCCCACTTCACAGTGCGTGATGGGATCAGCCAACTTAATACATCCTCCACAATGCTGGCATTTCTGAGACATGGTTGCAATTGCGTGACGCAACTGATTTTTCTTCGATCGTTCCATTTCTTCTCCGCGCTCGGCCTCAGCGTTATTTTCGGCAGAGGCTGCTGCTTGCATCGCATCGTGCTCCCAGGACTGCGATGTGAAGAAGGCATCCTCGAATGGCTGTTGATCTTTTGCATTGGAGCTGACACGATGGTCACAGTTGAATGTATCTTTCGGCGAGACGCAGCTTTTTTTCTTACACGCATATGAACGCTCTCCACCTATTTCCCTCAGGCACGTTGAATTGTGCTTTGCAGAGTCAGGAACGAATCGTTTCACGTTTGTATCAGGCCAGTTGCCTCTCAATAGAGCATCTTCTAATGCATCATGTACCAAGTTCACCACTGTATCTACGCGTGTCATAGACATCGGGACATGCGAAATGACGTTTTCGAAGTAGCGAGCCATTATATTGTTCAAGGAAAAGGACGAGCTCTCGACGTCGTCTACTAACAGACCCCCAACAATGAAGCACTCTCGCAGAGTAGAACACTGCTTAAAATCCTCTTCGCTGCTAAAATTACCACAGAAAGCCACAACATGCGTCAAGATACTAGCTCGATCTCGAAGTTGTAGTACATGACCGACATCTAAACTACTAAAGAGCGAGACGTCGCATCCTGACCGACGATCGAACTGCATTGCCACGACGATGTACTTAGGGCGCCGAATAAGTAGGTACTTTCATATGTTGTCAAGCAGTCGTCGGCACGCAATCTCAATCGAACTCACGAGATAGCATTATTTATGATTGCGTGACACCTTATGTTCGCAAATCATAGCATAGTCGTCGCTGTTGGCATCAAAATGTAATTACTAATTGCGAGAAAGAGTCACGCCTGCGTGGCACAGTGTTACCGTCGGAATCATTATTAGTAGCTAATGCATGTGTTACGTACAAATTTGAGACGGTACTACGACATACAGTACAATAACTACATCTCTTCGATAGCGAACGAAAATAAAGATCCCCAATCAATACTTGACGCCGGTAATAAAACTGTCGGCGAGCGTCAACCTCCTGAGACAACTTATTGGGGGCGAATGATAACGTTCTTTGGTCGGATAGTTCTGATGTTGCCTGCAACAGACTAAGTTCCATGCCAGGAACGCTCATATTTTCTATCCATCTGCCAGCAGCAATCGTTTGCCAAACTCGATAAGAAATACCAGAAGGAAATACGCTCCAAAATGAGTGACGGCGACAATATCAGCAACAATAACAACAGCAGCACCAGCAATGGTACCACGCAGCGCGATCCTACACCTCCTCCGGGCGCGAAGTGGCTGACGAAACCTTCGGACATCAAGTTCCTGCTCAAAGGAGAGGAGGAATTCGACGACGATACGCAATTCTTTTTCACAGGGCTGCAAAGAGCTACAGATGCGAACCTTTCGATCAAACGCCTCTATTCGGTGTGTATCTTTATGGTAAGCCACATGAGGTACAAGCCAGCTTCGAACGCTTATGCCAAGTCGGCAGCAAACAATGGACACAAAGACGGCAACATTGAGAGGATCATCTGGCTAGTAGACTTATTCGGAATGTCGGGCTTCAACATGGCGGCTATGATCCTTCAACGCGGCCAGTCTGACAGCATACTTTTCGGGAACGACAGGTCAATGAGGGATAGCGAAGAGGCAGGTGAGTCAGGTGATGTTGCTCCATGCTGTATGACAAACACACGAATCTCAAATCAACAACATCTCACGAACGACGCGTCTATTATCTCTCGGAAGGCGTCGGTAGCTTGTGGCTTATCGAGGGGATACCCAAAATTACAAACTACTTCGACGGAGACATTCCTATCATCGAAATCAACGAGCCTATTAAGGTTGTCGTACCTAAGAAGAACGTCCTACCAAAGCCACTCGTGCCAACTCAAGAAATTCGTATGCATGCTTTCCTCCTTTATGGATGGAAGGCGGCCCTATGGAACCTGCACGTTTTCGAATCTGTGTGCAAGGGGCCCACCTGCAAAGCACTCGGTACGATTCACGAGAAGCATTGCGCTTGTTTCTCCAAGTCCGAGTCTTCTTGCACGCTTTGCCTCTGCCTCGAACTGAAGCTGACGGATCCCAAGAAGATAGAGAAAGATATCTCTATCGTTAATTTCACAAGCAAAGCCTTCACAATGTTTTGCTTCAAAAAGAACCACATTCCCAAAGGGATCAGCTGCAGTAAATTCAACAGCAGCAGGAAGTTGAAGTTTCAGATGATAGACACCGTCGATAAAATCCTCAAGTTGGTGAACGAAAAGGAGGGTTGGACGATCGGTGGATGGCTCAAGAGAGGGAAAAGTCGGGACGAGGCGCAGGTGCAGGATCAGAACGTGAAGACACCTACCCACATCGACTCGGCCCTTGCTACCCACCATCTCACGATTCTCAAGCCTACCAAAGTGAACGATATCGAAGGCCTCGACGAGCTCCGTTTCGACGCGAATGACCTCCTCCCAGCCCAACCGGCAATTCCCGACGAAGCTACTACCGAGAACGACGGCACAGGCGGTGCATAACCGTCGATTCCCGCCGAAGCTAGTACCTAGATCCGCGGCACAGGCGGTGCGGATGGTAATCTGTCAGATACCAGATGAAACAACTTGGAACGTTAACACTCACAGTAGGGGAAGGGGTTTAGTTTTACTTATTTGTAGCACTACAAATAATAACAATCATACATGTCATCTCTATCTCTACACGGCCAAAGCTCCAAAGAACTCTAAATGAGCAAATCGATGTACACGAACGACAGGGTTCCTCACAACCAACGATTGGCACTTTCATCGTAGCATAAAATGTATATAGTAGACTGATTCGAATAGTGCAAGTTGGTATCAATCAAACGAACTTCTTGGTAGAATATTGCATCGATATCAAATAACAATTAGCCGGAATAAGAGACCGCCATTTCATTCCCAATCGCAAAAAAAAATTGACTCGCAGTTCTTCACGATATATCAATATCTCCCATGCAATTCTGCTCCATATTTCTCATTATTTTTTTTTTATTTTTTTTTGCAAAAATCGGCTAGCTCCGAACAAGCTGCTATATCGCCCAGCTTCGGGATTCGAACCACGCGTCGAATCCGGACGATCTAGCAATTTGCCCGGAGCTAGCTGGGGAGAAAAGGAAAAGAAAAGTATATAAAGTCATCTACTCTACCTACATAATAGTTGGCGGGAAGCACTGCTGGCAGTTCGGATATTTATTGTTCGTGGTGATAGATAGATGTATCCAATAAATACATCTACCTCATTACCTCTAGGTAGGTGAGCACCTAGGTGGATACCTACATGTCTACCCACCTCTATATTATGGTAGATATCACATTGCATGTGCCGGAGAAATCTCATCTCTCTCTCTCTAG
>JALLOV010000851.1:0-10016 GCA_036939655.1 Thalassiosira allenii | reverse complement strand
CATGCATGGCAGGCGAGACTGTGCTGTGAGAGCATTGTCGCATCCTTTTGAGTACTTGAGGAGTCTGCAACAGCTGTGGGTTGCAATAGCCGGCCTTCCTTCCACCTCAACATAGCATTCATGCACGGAATGTGGAACCTTAGATTTGGTGTTTGAGCAAAAGCGACCATAACTTCCAAGGTCCGGGGACCTCCTGGCGCAGAATGACATCGATACAGTGCTGTTAGAGCATTGTCACATCCTGTGGACTACTTGAGGAGTCTTCAACAGCTGTGCGTTGCAATGACTGGCCTTCCTTCCAAAGGATGAGACAATTCTCTCACAGCACTGTTTTCCCTGCCTTGAAATTATTCTGAGTTAGGACCTCCCATTAGTTGATGGCCGTTTTGGCATAAACATCAAGTCGAGCCGTTTGAGTCACCTTGAGTTAATGGATGTTTTGGTTTATCGCTATTCTGGCTTGAGCACACCTCATTCAAGACTCTACTTCCGGGACTCATTGATTATCTGATTTTGAGGTTGAATGAAGGTCACTTATTGTAACTCACACTCACAGTGACACCTGTTCAAGACTTGGCAAGGGTGGGGCAAGAATAGGGAAACAATCACAAAGTTTGATTGGACGTAATATCCCTAATAGCTTCATAACTCGCATTGCCGATGCGAGCTACAGTAGAATACATACCGGCGCTACGTAAGAAATTAAATGAATGAATGATGCTAACTACTGTAAGTTAGCTATTAGCTACGTATGAATCACCGAAGCAGGCAGCAGGCGCGTGTGCACGCGCGAGTAAACTAGAGTGGCGCTGTTCAGTTGAGGACGAGGTGAATGCACTTGAGGATAGGCGGACAGCGTCATCAAATGCGATGTCAAATGCCGCCCCCTGTGGTGGTTGAGGTGCGCGTGTTCGGTCCCAGGGCGGGAGGAAGAATTCTGCTGTGAGGCCCGTCGGGGCCGTGCTGCCATTCATGGTAGGGGCGGTCTCAGATTCACCGTCGTCTTCATCCGCCATTTCCTCTTCCGTGGCTTCCACGAGGGCTTCCATCTTGGCGTCGCGGATGTGAAGCGCGAGCGCGTTGGAGATGACCAATCCGAGCTGCTGGTGGGCATATTCCCGCGGGGTAGGGCAAGTCCAGGAGTGGCCATAGAAGTATTGTCGTTTGGATTTTGTCGCTTTCCATCGGGCAGTGGCCAACTGCACAATGCCGACAGGACATGGGTTTGTAATTGATCGCTGGTGCATTTTGGCAGCATTCGGGCGAGTGAGCGGCCAGTCGTAGTGGAACTGGGATTCGAAGGCGGTGCCGAAGAAGAAATGCTGAATGGTGGGGCTCAACTTGCCATAAGGGCTGACGGCCCAGGGCATGAACACCTCGTCCGCGTCGTACATCCGTCCGATGATGCCGTCGCCCGTCATGGAGAAGTTGTTGTGTGTGTTTTTGTGACCTTTCCGCATGAGCTTGTCCCGCTCCCCTTTGATCAAGTGCTTAGCGGCTGGGGCCGATAGATTGCTTGGTGAAGCAGCACTAGATCGCTGGGCAGGAGGGACGTACCCCTTTGGTTTGGTGATTGTGATATCAAAGCCAACTCGTGTGTAAGGAATTGGCGGAATGTCAGGGTTGGCCGGGTTGGGCGTCGGCCTGAAACAAAGATCGTATGGCCGCAGTCCTGGCAGCTCGGGGACGACCTTCTTAGGTTCGATCTGTACGTCAGATCCCGCGGTGAGGACGCCCGCCGATCGCAGGAGGGTGCCAGTCGGCTTGGCCACGCCGTCTCGAATTCGATTGTGTGCCACCTTCTTTGAGATTCGCTTACAGTGGAAGAGATGCTGGGCCCAGACGTCCACGACCGTGCCGCAGATGCAGGTGGGGCAGCAACCTGGCCCGAACTGCTCGAGGTGCAGCTTCTACGTAAGGTTGATGACGAAGAGGTCGTTGGGCCGTCGATGGCTAGGGATGCTGCGCGACATGCCGATAATGGGGTAGGAGCTCGACGGGATCATGATCTCGTCCAAGTTGTCGCGGAGGTGCTGGTCGGCCTCCAGGTCCAGCGCGAGCCGCGCCTTCTTGAGGCGGTCCTGTGCGCTCTTGAGCGAGCCCCGCCGGAGGAAGAAGTCGTAGGGGTCCGTGCACTTGGCGGGGATGCCCTCACATGCCATGTCGCCGAATAGCTGGTAGAATTGGTGGAGAAAGCCGGAGGACTGGTTCACGCGGATGTTGAAGAGGTTGCATAAGGAGGGAGGCAGGCGGCAGGCGGTAGGGCGGCTCAGACTTTCCGAAGGCGAAGCTTCACTCGGCGTAGCGGATGGCCCCGCTCATCGTGATAATTAGGTCGGGGACGGCGCAAGTCGAGGCGTCCATCAAACCGAAGCCGCCCTGTCCGATGGCGATGTAGGCGATGAGCATGGAGGCGGCCGGGATGAAGTCACGCCCCGTGAGGGCGGCCAGGAAGGCATTGACCATGCCGTCGATGCCGACCGCGAGTTTCCCTCTCCATCTGTGCCAGTCAGAGGCCTCTGCTTCCGTCGGGTTGCACATAACCTCGGCGCCGAGGAGGTGCGGCAGCTTGTGCAAAGTGCACTGGGCGAAGAGACGGAGGGCCGTGTGGTGGTTGGGCACGGCCTCAAGTAGTTTGGCGGCGTCCCTCTTGTTCTCCTCCAGCGCTTCTGAAAGAACTCCGTGGCAAACTCCGCCGACCCGACGTGCTGTCCCAAGATGCGCAAGCCGCCGGTCTCCTCGTACGGCTTGGTTGTGGTGACCTTCTTGCCATCCCTCACTTCGGTGATCTCCTCCACCGAGAATAGTCGGATGGCCTCGCGGACGTCATCCGCCACTTTCTTGCCGTAGGCTTCCTCGATAGCCGGGAGGGCGGACGAACCGGTGGTGGACGTCATGATTCTTGTCTTGACCGAGTTCAGATGGCATCCGTGGCGGGGCCCAATCCGCGCGAATTCGGTCAGGAAATAGAGGACGTCGNATGTAGATCTACCTATTGAGCTCTCAAATATTTTCACGCAATAGAAAAACAATATTTACGAAGCTGAAAGCTTATGTTCATATGTCCTTGCTTGGAGGAGGATCAAGCTTCGTCTGATCATGGTCTGATCATATTATTGGGCGGGAACACAAAATGCTCAGATATTTCTCACGCAAAGAAAATACAATGCTATTTAGAAGCTCATCACAACCTTTTCAGAATCAGATGCAGATCACAGACGCCAAAAAAATCGATAGGTCAACAGCTCAGGTGATAGCCGAATTAATGGTTTTGCTGCGAGCGGAGCGAGCTCCAAATGAATGGTCCGAGCGAAAGAATTGAGGAGGCGCAACCGACGAAGCATGGAGTGGTTTGGAAGAGAAGAAGGCAACTACTTGTGGCATCATCAAGTTTCGGCTCTTTTCCTCTAGCTTTCGTCTATAGGATAGAAGACTCGCTTCCCGTCTGGCTGGCTTCAGGTAGGTACCTGTTTCATCCCAGTACCTATCCGTCCTTTGCATTAGGACTCGTTTTCTCATAGTTGGGCACAGTTGGGCCAGATTTGGGCGCTCTTTTTGGGGTGTTCTCCCTACTGAGATCCTGTCATTCAAGAAGTATGGCAAGTTTAGGGCGGAGAGAAGATCTTCATTGCACTTCGTTGTGTAAACTCAATCATACTTCAGAGTGGCTAGTCTGATTGAGTTATTATTTGCTCACTTTATCTACTTTGCCACGCCACCCAAAAAGCGATGTCGAACATAATGATATCATCTGGTACCAGAATTCACTTTCAACTCACATGATATCAGATGAAACGTTGATAACGTACACACGGACGTAATCTGAGCGAGCGCTTCCTCCTGGTCACGACGTCGTACAAACACGCCAGCCCAGACGCGCAACGAGCAGTCTCCCTCTGGATCGAAGCGCCGAATGAGATCACCCCTCGTACTGTCTTCAAGGTACTGTATTGAGTGCTTTCTCCTGCCGTCTTCATCCGTCGAACGAGCGCTTCTTCCCGGACCTCCACGGCAAACGAGAGCTTCCTTCATTGCGCGATGTATTGAGCGGCCCTGCTGCAGCCTGCTGCCTTCGATACCCATCTGATGTCGTACTGACGCTCCCCCGGCCGCGAAGAGCAAACGCTCGGCGTCCGACGATCGATCGATGTGCATCCCCCGCGCCCCCCGCCGTTAACGAGGAGAGGAACGCCTCTCGACGCGAAGTTGTTGCGTATCCACCATTCTGCTGTGCTGCAAACTGCTGCACTGCAATATTGCACCTCAGGTCGCAACCCCCTCCGCCAGTCCAACCACCAACCTCCCTCGAACCCGGGCACGGCTGACTGATTCACACACCTCAACAAAGCTTCTCACAGAGAAGCATACTCCTCGTAATCGTAGTCCTCGACGAAACGATTGACGTATCCAGCGAGGAGGAACCGCATTGATTCCTCCCTCTCCCGCCTCGCCTCTTCATCTGCCATAGTTTATCGTGTCGATTGGAACAACGAGCGATAGCTGTTCTTGCGATCGTCGTTCGTTGATGCAGCGATAGCGGCAGTTTCTAGGACCAATACCCCCCCCTAAAGCATGTAACACCGATGTCCGCCGCGGCTCCTCCGAAAAGTTGGGACGATGCGCCGATTGGACGTCGAAATTCCCAAAATCTCCGCGCTGCATGGCGAACGAGCGCCCGTTCGATCGCGCGACCGTCGGGAAACAGCGTCCGGTCGATCGACGCCTCTCGAAGACCTAGGTACTACTGTGGGCCGTCTCATTCTCCCTCTGGTGAGATTTTGAGCTGGGTCGAGCTGCATCAGCGCAGATCAGCTGGGTTGCTACCAGGAGGTTGCTCTGAGATTTAGCACAAGCTGTAAATCAAAGGGCACACATAATATGAGCCGGTACGATACCTTCTCGACGCTATCCGTGTCGCTGCTATCACTTTGACCCCCGAACTAATCAACGCTGCCACCGCGTAATCTGTATGCTGGATCGAAAGCGAAATATTGAGCTGATGTCAAACTTATTCACGACATCGCACCTTTTTCATGACGACGACAACGACACTGCGCGCCCGCTCGATACCCCCCTTGCTCAAATTAAATCATCTTCTCGGATGTGGGCGTCGTCATTTCTCAGCGTATCGGTCGCTGGAGGCACCACGACATCGAGCGGGCTCAGGCTCCGCCGACGCCTGCATATCCATCATCACCGCCTCAGCGCCTTGTCTAACGCCGCCGATCTCCAACGTCAAGCGCGATACATCGCCGCTGGTGACGCTCGCCATTGCCACCGAGGCTACGACGATCTCAGAGGAGGCCCCCATCGTCTTCGCGCGGCGCTTTGGGACGACGCGAACAACGAGCGACGAGCGACGAGAGAACTGAGAAGGTGAGGCGAGGTGCTTGCTGGTGCTGGGGGTGAAGGGTGAATGGAGGATTTGGGCTTCTTCCCGCTTTTCGGCGATCAATTTTTCGCCTCTTTTCTCGCTTTTTCTTCGCTGTTTGGGAGCGGCTAACAACCACCGAAAAAAATCCCGTGTGAACACTGATCTGACCGTGCGGCACCTCACTCACCTCACCACTCACAGGCAACGCGCGCTGCCGGCCAGGCTGACCGTGTGGGAACGCTGACCGTGAGCTCCAAACGCGGGCCGCCGCCCCGCGAAAGAAAAGAGGCATACATACATTTTTTTAGCAACGCTGACCGTCAGGCTGACCGTGTGTGAACGCTCGCGGGCAGCCGCCCCGCGAAAGAGAAGAGGCATAGGTACTACATACATTTTTTTAGCAACGCTGACCGTCAGTCTGACCGTGTCGTGTGAACCAGAGATCAATTATTGTGAACGCTCGCGGGCGCGGGCAGCCGTTTGACCATATTTGCTCAAATATTTTCACGCAATAGAAAAACAATATTTACGAAGCTTAGCGCTTACCTATGTTCATGTCCGTCCTTGCTTGGAGGAGGATCAAGCTTCGTCTGATCATATTATTGGGAACACAAAATATAATGCTGGTAGAAGATCGTCACAACCTTTTATTTCAGAATCAGACACAATCAGATGCAGATCAGACGCGAAAAAAATCTTCACACATAGGTAAGATCACATACACTTCCTCGCGGTCCTCGGTCACTTCGCCCACCGCACCCACTCTTCGCCTGTCTTCCACTCGCCACACGCCTCTTCCGCTTCCGCTTCCGCCCTTCAACACATCGACCGGCGGGCCCCTAGAGCGGCGGCGTCTTGTTGTGGGCCGCGACACCATCGGCACCTCGCTCCCATGCTGCCCTATCCGGACGGCCGCCGAAAACAGATGTCCCGGGCGCCTTTATGCCAAAGCCTCTATGGCGATCTGTCGTGCCTGCAAATCCGTCCTCTGACTGCCAAGACCGACAAGTACCTAAATAATATCCACGCCCCCAACGGTGGCAACCGTACGAAAAGACCAGAGATTGTAGCTAGCAGGCGGCTGCGCTCCTTGTCGGGCTCGGGGGGCGTGCGGCCGCTCGCCGCGGCGGGGCGCCATCCATTTCCGAGCTCACGATAATTTGATTGCATTTTTTTGCGTCGATTACACCAGCATGGTCGGGAAGCCGGGGCGTCGCCTCGCCTCGTCATGTCACTGTGGATGGGCTAGGGTTGGGGGTGTTGTTGGATGGGGAGCTGGGGCGTCATCAAAGAGGTTAGGGGGGTGTTGCCCATCGTCATCGGCGTGGTGGAGGAGTTATTCCTCATCGCCGGCGAGGTGGGGGAATTCCGGTTGAAGAGTGCTTCTGCAAATTTGAGGGGAGGACTCAGACTTGGGGTTGGAGGGAGGTGAGGCCGCGCCCGCAGTTGCGAGGGGTAATTGAAGAAAACAATCAACACTGTCTATGGAGATGGAGTGCGCAAAAGGGCAGATATGGTGGGAGGAGAGTCCTTTGGATCCAGTGTGAGCGAGAGCGAGGGAGTCCTTTCGATCCAGCGCGGGGGAGAGCGAGGGAGTCCTCTGGATCCAGCGTGAGGAGGAACAAGGGCGAGTGGGTGCTATGGTGAAATGAAAAACATGATGTAATGTAATGTTGAGGTAAGTAACAAAGCATTTTTTAGAGGACCGGCTTGTAGGAAGCCCCGCGTCCTCCACGCAATGTTGAATCTTTTTGCTGACATGCCCACCTTCGTGGTGGTTTCATTACTCTCACTCCACGTTCATTTCCAGATCTATCGCGGGCAACGGTTCCAGCAAAAATAGTTTGTCTTCCCTTGAAGCGCTTGTCGCTTCTTGCGGAGGGTGGTTGGAGAGCAAGCTGCTGGCCACGCTGCCACGCCGCCATCTTTGCCCGGTATCCCCTATCCAGTATGTTGTGAAATTTCACAACCTTACCGTTTACCAGGTCGGTCTCTTGGAACTTGTGCTGATCTTCCAAATATCCAGCTTCTTCATTGTATTGTGAATCACTAACCCCACCACCCCATAAATCTTCATTTCCGAGCCAGCCACAGCACTGAGCAAAAATTCCACCCTTGAAACAATTTTCACCATAGTTGTTGCGGCAGCTTTCGAGACCGACGGGCATATGTCCACGGGCAAGTGGTCCGTGTCTTCTGAATGGCATTCAACTACTTGCTGTGCCATCAACATCGCAGCAGCTGCACGACCTTCTGCCTCTCTGCAAAGTCGCTTGGCTCTCTCCAATAATTCTGTTTCATAAGATTGTACATCCTGTGGCGGTGTCTGAGGAGACGGTGCTTTCTCTGCTTCCATTCGGAGGCGGTTTAGCTGAGCCTGCTTGTAACGGTCATTGCCAATACCCTTGTTCGGACGGCACGAGACTAGACTCGGTCCCTGAGGCCGAGATAACCGATGTGTAGAGACGCCTTTGGAATGTTTCAAAGCGATGCAAGCTACACTCTCAATTCATCTTCTCTGTCGCCGCGCGAACGGCCAATGCGATCATTCGCCTCACGTCGCAGCTCAAGCTTTCCCATATGTGAGATGCTGTTCTTTTGACGCACCCTCGGGCAGATCTGGCGGATAAGGAGGAACGCGTGAGAAACTCACACCTTTGGTACCGACAGCAGTATCGCAGCCCTTCTTGGCACTTCTATAAGATGGGCCACCCGGATTGCTCTGCTTCGGCTTCTTTGGCAGACTTGTTGCCTCCTCCTCCTCTGCACGGGTATGTGATCGTGTCCCGTACGCCTTCCTTTTCTGAGGAGACGGAGTGACAGGTTGACTCTGCGCCGATACAGAAGATGTTGATGACTGCGTAAGGTTTGCTAACTGTGCAGATGCCTGGCGCCGCGAACGCTCTTTTGAATCCTCTACCAAAGCCTCCCATTCTCTCTGCGCCGTTGAAATCATCATTTCAGGCAAGGCATTGTGATCAAGCTGCTGCGCCTTCCGGCGCAACTCTCTAACAGCTGGAAGCCGACAAAGTCTAACGTAGAAGGATTGATTCCGGCTGCATTTAACAGGATACCAACTCGAACATAGTCAGGTGTAAACTCTGATATTTCTTCAGTCATATCCAAGTTTGCCTTCTCCGAACCTCGGTTGAACAGAACCTTAGCTTTCTGCTCTGGAGGATATGTCTTGTGATCGGACGGATCTCGTCCTTCTTCGGTGGTTGGTGAACGCGGTTCCATTCCTTTGTTTTCTGTGTTCAGTGCGAAATGATTGTAGCATTTCGATAATGTTTCCTTTGATTCCACCTCTCTTGGATCTTCTTCATGGATAAAATTTGATCATGAGTCTAAGACGGGTGTAGTTTGTGGTTGCAAAAGTGCGAATAGCCCTCGACTTTTTGCACGCACAGGTAGCAGCTTAACTTGCCGCACTTGCACCTGATCTTGTTGCATCCGCATCCATCACTTTTTGGTACACCTGCAGGCAGTGGGGACACGTGCGCTTGCAGGCCTTAGACATTGCCTCATGTGCGCGGTGCTTCGGATCACGGATCATCCATGAGAGCCTTCGCCTTCCTTGCATCCTCACACGATTGGCCGCGGCGATGGGGACAGTTGCAGCCAGTACAGTAGTACTTGACTTTGCACTCGGAACAATCGATCCAAGGGTACTTTTTATCGACGAATCCAATGTAGGCAAAACGAGGGCATGTCCTGAATGGCATTGGCACGGAACGGACGGGTGATCGTGAGATGAGCGAAGCTAGTCAAGAGCATGCGTAGCACCTTATGACTTACCACTCGTTGCCAAGGCCTGCCTCTACCATTTCGCGAAATACTGGATCGTTCATCCTTTTCCTTAACTTGGGCGACAAGACTCCATCCTTTTATCTAGCAGCTCGTTCGTGTACTTTCGGCGATGCCTTTGAACGCTATGCTATCGTTTCCGTCCAGCTACTCATTCAGATACGAAATTGTTGATGCAAGTGCCTGCAAACAACGTGTCCGCTTTCCGATTGGCACTCCACTTCTCTTGAACTTTCACTTTCATCCTCGCTCCTACCATAAAACGTGTATCGAAGACTCTCTTGCAATGGAATCAACTCTGTTTTCCGTTCGTGCGAATGTAACAACTTCACTGTGCGTTCCGATCCCTCTCCAACATCCCATCGTAAAAGAAGCCACGGCAATGGTGCGGGTGCATCAAGGTCTTCCTCAAGCAAAACCGGCCAAAGAGTAAGACCTACCAGTTGACAGACCCTCGGCTTCTTCAGGAGATCGGCGCTATCTGCGGACGGCGCGGTTGTCCCGCAGAGATCAGTACTAAAGAGAAGACGAGACTGAGCCCGTCGGCAAGAAGGCTTCCGATGAATTTTTAAGCGTTCCCACAGCTGGTTCCCAAGTGAAAGTGAAAGTTGAAGTTGTTGTTCATTTTTGACCCCGGCTGCAGAGGTTCCTCTCTTGGCGTGAACCGTGCGAAAAGTCGGTTCCGACTTGGCCAGTCGATTAATTACTTGGCCAGTCGATTAATTTTAGACAAGAGACACCTCACAGCTAGTGAGTCTCTCTCGGCACTAACTTCGCCTTGTGGTGCTGGCCGCACGGGCAACAGCAGGCGCAATGCCCACAGAGGGGCATTGCG
>JALLOV010000847.1:0-24292 GCA_036939655.1 Thalassiosira allenii | reverse complement strand
CCACTACAGTTAAGGATTCCTGCTACTGGCCGGTTAGGGGCCTCGACTTACCGAGATCTTACTGGCCATACCATGACCTTACCGAATCCGACGTTTACCACGCTAAAAGTTACATTTTCGAATTCCGGCCAGAGTTACCAAATATTTACCGACTTATCGGGCTACTGTAGCGACTTTACGGGCTACTATAGCCTATTTTGGGTGCCGTTTGCCTGATCCTACATCGGGTCTGCTGCAGGTCTCCTGGCGATTTTTCTCGTTGTTCATCTGAGGAGCTACAGTGACGAAGATTTTGAGATTTTTCCTTGTTTTTGTTGGAATAGAGGGGGTACAATGCAATCAAAAAATGGCGGGAAGCTAGATTCCCCTCTTCCGACCTGCAGGTCTCCTGGCGATTTTTCACGTTGTTCATCTGAGGAGCTACAGTGACGAAGATTTTGAGATTTTTCCTTGTTTTTGTTGGAATAGAGGGGGTACAATGCAATCAAAAAATGGCGGGAAGCTAGATTCCCCTCTTCCGACCTGCAGGTCTCCTGGCGATTTTTCACGTTGTTCATCTGAGGAGCTACAGTGACGAAGATTTTGAGATTTTTCCTTGTTTTTGTTGGAATAGAGGGGGTACAATGCAATCAAAAAATGGCGGGAAGCTAGATTCCCCTCTTTTGTGTCGGAATAGAGGATGTAAAATGCCATCAAAAATGGCGCGCACCCAACATTTCTGGCGCCAGAGCCCCATGTGTTGTTATTGTATCTAGCAAGCCAAGCGCTCTCAGATCTAGAGAGGAGAGAATACTACGACGCACTGTAGATGTTCGTCATTTTTTTTGGTGCACCTGAACCTGATCAAGCCAAGCAAGCGGAGATGATTGATCGAGTTGGCGGCGTTGGGGGGTACCACGACCGATAGCAGCATCAATGACGGTGGTGTCGTTCTCTTGCAGGGCACAGTGCTGCGATTATGTAACAGTGGTGGATGACGAAGAGCAATGTCCATTTTACACATGCCAGAGTTGCAAACAGCCGCAGATCCACTGCACAAGATGCAAAACAGGGAGAGTATTGACCCAGGGAAAAAACAGAAAGAGTTTCAAAAACAACTTTAAGTCCAGGCATAAAAATTGCCCCCCGAGCGGCCATCAGCGTGTCGGTGGCGTGCCTGATGCCAACGATGCCGACCGAATTGCCAATGCCGATACAAGTGCCGCCAACAGCGTCGGTGACGTGCCTGCCAGCGTCGGTGGTGTGCCTGCCAATGTTGCGGACCGAATTTGTGTGTCAGATGGACTTCATAGCAAATCCCACGGTGGACAACCCGACACGGCCAATGAGAACTGTACCGAGAACAATGACAATCACCAATCCAAGACCAATGACAATCGCCATGTCGAGCTCGACTACAGTGAGAAAACAAACGCCAATTCGGAGATCATTGACAATGATCCTGAGTTTGGAGCCTGCAATGATGTGGACTGGAAGTCTGAAGATGACAATGCCAAAGTTAAAGATCAAGGACAGTCAAGCAAGATCGAGGAGATCTCTCCGCTGTCTCCTAAGCTACGTGACGATGACGACGACAATGTAAAAGCCAATGAGAACGATGGGCCTTCTCCGCTGAGCACAGATGCTTGGAATCAGGCAGCCTTTGATGAAACCTCTAGGAAGTTCTTCTACCAGGAATGTCGACATTTTGTCGAGAGTGGGGAGAGAGGGGGGGGGCTACGTCGACTTGCGTACCGTTGCCTCTACTCAAGTGTCGGGTCAACTGTTCTGTCAGTCGGTTACGCGTTAGTTGTTCTTCAATTCATGAACCTCCTCGTCGACATGTCTCCAGACCATAAGGAACGCCTGGTTGGCCTGGTCACTGGGATATTTTCCCTAGTTATGGGAAGTCTCGGAGGCGATTTGAAGACATCGAAGAGGATGCCTAAGTTCCCAAAAAAAAAAAAAGATGTACACTCTGCGATCATGGGAGGAGATTCCTCTCTGTGGAAGTTACTTCCTTGCGAAGAGGTTGTCATATTTGAAGACATGGTCACCATATCCATCGACAGCCTGATAGATCATCTCATGGCACAAAGAGTTCCATTATCGATGATGCAGGATGAACGAGGAAGGGTTAACACAAACGGGATCAACGGATCAGAGGCCGCCAAAGACCTCCTGGAAAGACTACGGAAAATTGTACGTGAGGCGGGTGGAGACCCTGACAAGACAGCGTTCGGGTACCTTATCTTATGGAGTGACGGGTTTTTAACTTCCTGGGTGAAACAAAAGGATAATAGCTGCTGGTGCATGACGGTGACGGTGGCTCCTCCAAATGACAACGACAGATCAGTCTATCATACACACTGCATTGCGCTAGGAGGCAAGGGTTCCAATCAAGAAAAGCTCATCGTAAACAAGTTAGAAGAGCTGCAGGAAATTCGGAAGGGCAAGTTGAGATACGATGCCATACAGAACAAATGGATCAACACTTCTTTTGACGTGATCGTGTATATGGCGGATCGCCCCGAAAGAAGCGAGATCATCCGTGCATTGAGCCATAAAGGAATTTCTGCAAAGAGGTTTCGGTATGCAGCTCCAATTAGAGAGCCTAAAGGGCTTGCAGCTTGTGACGAGTGCCTCCAGAAAATGATTTTGAACGTTTCCAATAATGACTTCTCAGGAGACATCGAGAGATGCACTCGCTGCTGTAACTGGGATTATTCCGACCGAGATGAATGGCAAAACCATAGATCTCCATGGCATTTTGTGTGCCCGCGCCCAGCCAATTATCCCTCGTCTGTAACAAGAGAATCTACAGAGAAAATCGGCGTACCTAAGGACAGGGAAGTTTTTCCAGGTCTCCAGTACATCAAGCCGCACGAACAGGATTTCGATTGGCTGAAGCAGGGCGCAGAACTGACCCTGGCTGAGGTTTCCGTCGGAAGCTGGACGATGGCCCAAGGAAGAGAATATCTGGGAACCATGGCAGTCTGCAAGGATGTTCAGGAACGCATAGTCGGACTAGGGAAGGAACGATGTGATGAGATGAAAGAATCCACGGGCAAGTCGAGAGGAAGAAAAAGTGGCACAAAGCGAAAAGCCGAGGAAATGGACGAAAGAAATGCCCGAGGCACAAAGCGCAAAGCCGAGGAAATGTTCGACCAAGAAAAGGACAATGTTTTGCCTGCGATCTGGAGTATGGGGTACCCGATTAGCATGTTCATCGAGTGTCCAATGCATTGTGAGTATGGTACTATTATTGTCTACATGCGCCCATCACCATGGTTCCGGCTAAACGATTTTCTTGTAATTACTTGCAGTGATTTTTTTGGGAGTCACCAAAGCTTTGGTGGAGAGCTTTACCAATCTCATAACGAGCTACAGCGATAAAACAGCCCTCCACAATGAACTCAATGGATTCCTTGAAGACATCGCTTCTTTCCGCCTTGATTATTGCTTAACAAAGACCCTGCCGGACACATTGTGGGTGTCCGAGAACTATATCGCTCTAGCACGCCTGCTCCCGTGGGCCTTTGGGCACTACTGCGCCAACTTCAAGCCCAAAGAAAGTTCAAAGAATGACGCCCAGGCATGGCAATTGAAAGTTAATGCCATGCAGAAGCTCCTTAACTCGTACAATGTGATGGTTTCTACCTTGATGAGCCGTGACAAACCTAACATTGGTCTTATTGAACAGAAAATTAAGATTTTCTTGACCACCTGCAACGAATATGGAATGGTTACAGGTGAAGATTTCTGGACTGAAAAGGGAAACTTCTACAGCCTGCTCAACCTACCTCAACAGATTCAGCAGTTCGGCCCCTTGAGAGATTGGTACGTGTATACGGTGCCGTTTGACTGATGTGTATACATACTACTTGCGTTCCTCAAGAACTCGCTCTTGTTGACATTATATCATCCATCAGGTGGGATGGAGACTTCGAGGTGAGCGAAGCGCTGGGGTTGCATGAGTTTTTGTGAATATGGTGTTAAACTCACCAAACCCTTTAGCACTCTATCCAGAAAATTCGCCCAGACTTGAAGAGAGTGAGACGTTCAATGAGCACATACTTCAAACACAAATTAGAATTCGCTCGAAGGAAAAGATGGCTCATGGTACTCAACGAGAATTTTGGTGTGGATGATGCAGATAATACAATATTGGATATGATGGAAGTGAATCCAGACGAGGAGGAAGTTATTCCAAAGGGAAGTTTTTACTCATCGTTTTATCGTTATAGATCGATCGAGGATATCAGAGACAGACTGAATGAGGGCCAGCCTCTCTGTGGCTTCATTGATCGAAAGAGGCCGCGCTGTTTTTACGTTGCGTTCGGGAATGGCCGTGATAAGATTCAATTTGTGGCAATATTCTTCACTGCATCAATGCCTGATGACTTTCACAAACAATGCAGTTTGAATTTCTGCAAAATGAAAATGCAAGTGATTAAGGATGGCGTTGAAACTCCTTCGTGTGGAAAGGAAGACTTCATGAAGATGTTCAAAGATGGATTCTGCCTCGTTCTCCCTTTGTTGTCTCGAGATGGGACCAAAGGTAAAGAAGTGGTGTTCGCTGGCCAATACACTATTCTGACAAAAAATTGGGAGGTGCTCGGTGACGATGGGCTGATTTCTAAGCCAGGTTTTTGCAAAGATCTGTATGACTTGTAACTCAATCAGTGAAGGTACAGCGTGGCTAAAACCAAACTATACGTATTGAATTCTTGTCTACAGAGCTAGATCACGGCACTTTTTGAGTCGACTTTTCACGTGCAACGGTAAGAACACAGACAAAACAAATATCATCAGAGAAGACTAGACCAGGTATGAGGTGCATCAACCCATTCGTCGAGAATTTCCGCGACGGTTTCCTTCCAATCTTTCTTGAGGAAATGAATGCGCCCCCTCCGGTTGTTCTCGGGTTCCTTCTCGTGCTTCAATCTGACCGCAGTGAGAACACAGACATTCTTAAACAAGTCTTTCATCTCGTCCCGGGTGTTCACATCAGTCTTCAACTTATCGAGAACATGACTGACAGCTTCTTTGAGCAACACCTCCATCTTCGCCCTCCTCGCGGCCTGACGCTTCAACTGCTCTCTGTTCTGGTGCGCCGTGAAATTCTCGTGAAGGAGAGGCCTAAACTTCATCTCCAACTCGTCGTCTTCCCACCCGCACCAATTGAAATGGTCGAGGATCATTTCCTCGCAGTCTCTCCTGCTACGAACAAAGTCTGCATTGGGCGATTTGAAGTACAGAACAACCAGACGTTCGATCTCGCTCCATCGCCATTTCTGCACGGCCAGATCCACAAAGTTCTCGACTTCTCCTCCTGTAGGAAATCCTCCTCCCCAGACCATTTTTTCTTCAATTTCAGCGTGAAGATCGTCCATGTATTGCTCTTTTGCTTTGATGCGTCCAAGGAAGAATTGTACTTGAACCAACAGCGTCTCCTGTAGTTCTGAGAAGAGAGCTGGGATGAAGCGCTCCATTGCACTTTCCATGACAGGTTTGTATTCAGAAGGGAGATCATCATCCAACCCAAGGATTCCAGGGTCAAGTCGATCGATACACATGATGCGACTGACGACAATACGATGCATCAGAGGATCCCATGTTTCACGATTTCCGGGATCCACTTTTTGGAAATTATCCAACTTCAATTCATCAAGAACAATCCCGTCAACTTTTTCCTGGCGCCAGAGCGTCCACGCCCTATGAAGCACGCCCTCTAGGTCAGCACTAGTGTTCCCCACCTCCGCCTGGACGCGCTCCATTATAACCTCCGGGAGAGAAGGAAGGAAGAGGATAGGAACTCGTACTCCTCCAGGAGATTCGTGCGGTCGGCTAGCACGCATCGTTGGAAGGTTAGTTTGTACGAACGCCTTGAAAACTGACAGCGCCTTCGAGGTATCCTCCCCCTCTTTAGCTATGGCCTCGAGCACCAGAGAGTCGCGAATTTCTTGTTCTCTCCACACCTTCTCGATTACTTCGCTCCGCTCCTTCAGCACTGCGTCCTCATCATCGATACTCTCCTTGACTGCAGCCTCTACCTGAGCTACGGAATCATTTATGTCTTCTTCCCATTGTTTTTCTATGCAGGCTAGGCAGCAAAGGTCTTGCCTAAGCTCTTTTGGCAACCAAACACAAGTACAGATACTTGGATCGCGAATGGATGCAAGGATAGAACGAGCAAACTTATTAAACATGCTGGGGCTCTCATTGCCAGACGTCTTCGGGGACAAATCCATGGTGAACGGCGGTTATTCCATAAAATAGAGAGCGAACAGGGAAGGTGGGCACGACCACGGCTCGAGATGAGAACAATGAGCACAAGCCTGGCACAAGCAGAGGGTCCGTACTTCCAAAAAAAAAACAAGGGCTGTTTTTTTGGCGGCGGCGAGACCACATGGCAACGGCATGCACCAACGACGATGGTGACGGGTGACGGCGAAGCGATGCTAGTGTGCATGGTGATGTTTCCGACATACTATGTTCACCGCTCTAGAGAGAGCAAGAGGCGGTTTCTGCTAAGGCCAGTAGCTGGTTGGTAAGGATCACAGTACTATTCCGACATGGGAAGCTACAGAGATGGGTGGAGGGAACACGACGGAAATGGGGGGGTAAAACGAGGGCTGTGAGGAAAATCAACAAAAACTAGCTAGGTCATCCTAAACGATTATACACATGATCGGGGATGCCCTCAATATTGACCTCCTGTTTTTCACCGTGCTGTTCTCGATCGTCGCAGTCGCCACAGCCACGCAACACGCAACACGCAACGAGACCGACGGCAATAGCACCAGGAGAAGAACAGCACCGGCCACGGCACCCCCTGCCCCGTGCCTTGGGCAAGTCTTTGTCAGCGTTGACATTCTGGAGGAGCAGAAGCACGGCGCCCTCAACCTACCTCAAACCCAAGCATGTCTACTCCCGTTTGCTCTGGTTTCGCCGCACCGGTGGTGACTCGTAGATCCGAGAAAAATAATCGTGACGGCGAGGGTGAAACAATTATCGTCCTCCGCTATGATGAAACACAACGTGGAAGTTGGTTTCCGATGTCACGCATGTCTTTATTGACGGCTATATGTAACGCTCGCCAGTACCCCTACACAAGCCTTTCTATTTTTGGGCCAGGGCAGAGCACCCACGATCTCACGGGGACGAAAGGACGCGCTTCTATCACTATTGACGACCTAGCAAAAGCTGTGCTGACAGCATGCGGATTGGAGAATGAGGTATGCCGCCGTCGGCGATTGACATTTGACGTTTCAGCATCTAAACACCAATCTCACATCATTTTGTGCCTTCGCACCACATAATAGGGAGATCCTTGGTCTTACTTCCGCTTGCTCAACGGGGAGGCGGATGAAGTGAAATTGTTTGAAAATATCAATCCAGACTTCTTTTTCATCAATTGTACGCTGTCAAAACATGACATCACAAAGGGCACGACGATAGATGAAGCCCTGTTTGTTCCCGTCTTCAAAATGGGTGGGAAGTACTTCATGTTTGGCGGACAGAAAAAATGCAGATTGTACAAGATAATGGATCCGCACTGGCTCTTCTTTACGATTTTTGGCCACAAAAAACTCACAAACCTACTCACTGCACCATACAACGGTCAGTTCACTACAGTTGTCCTAGAGACATACCTAGACTACCGTCCTAGACGTTTACTTTGCATTCCGGCAGAGACCATACCCAAAGCCAAATTGACTACAGTCAATTGGAACAAGTTTGGGTGAGTCACTGTTGTCCCTTTTCTACAAATCAAAACCCACACATTCTTCTAAAAGTTCTCTCCCCACAGCCCAGACGATATTCGGCGGGATTGGAAACCATACCCCCCCATCAACAATGATTCGAATGATGACGTTATTCCTGACCAGGACTACATGATGTTCGGCTATGAGGTCATTCAATCTAACAGCAGAGAAGATATCGTGACTGTCTTTGGGCCATAAATATGATAGTATGTGCGGAATAGCAAGGGCAGCGCAGGATAACCAGCGCCCAGGGTTAGTTATTGGAACTAGGGACAGATGATATTGTTATGAGAGTTGTTTCTGTGACAGAGAGTATGCTATTGTGGTATCCATTTGGGAAAACGTTGTGCACCATGGCTGGTTCTCTTATCTCCTGTTTAAAGGCGTTAAAACTGCTTTGATTACTGTTTACCCACAGATCTATAAATACTAGGGGTATCATCCCACTACACCAGAGATTGTTGGTCTCCTCTATCCTATCCATCTCATTCAAAACCCAGTCTTCATGGGTTGATCAGAGGCTTTATCCCGTTCCCCCCCCCAAACGCCTCACCGCCGCTCCTCGTTTGCTCCCGCTCCCACCAGGCTTGGTACTCCACGATGTACGTCTTGACATCCTCTGGAATTCTGTTCCCAAATCTATTACAAAGATTCATGGCGTCGCTATGATGAGGATCATTGATCAACTCCAAAATGGCGGCGTGGAAAAGTGGCTCGATGCCAAGAAAATCAGCCCCGCACATTACATCACGAAGATGCTTCGGTGGGAAATCAGTCTTTGCAGTGTACATGAAGTCACGTATGACGGCAAAGGCGCTTGCTGGAATGCATGGCAAGTTTACAGAAAGATCCTCCTGCCCTTTTGCGCCCTTGGTACCATTACTGCTTCTCTCTTTCCCGCGGAAAAAAGGACTGTGACTGCCAACAACCACAAAGTGAAGGTGAAAGATTTTGTTGCCTCCTTCAGGGCTATCATCAGGACACTGAACCTTAACGTCAGTGCGATACCCATCTTTACTCATTTGGAGCTGTCTCTCAAAAACATTAGAAGTTTCGACCAGCCGAGGCAAAGAAGGCCGTCGAGGAGGGGTATGATGATGCTTGGGATGAACCATGAGGGTTACAGACGAGTGTGATAGATGGTAACAACTAAAACAATTGGCCTGCAGGGCAGAAGAGAAAACTGAGAACTGAGAGAGACAGAAGAAGAGACTTGGGATGAATGATAAAGGATGGAGATCATGGCAGGACCCCAGAGAAAGACAACAAAAGAAAGCTAATTTTTGCTGGACAATAGCAGGACTTGGGCATCCTCTTCGATGTCTTCAAATCGCCACAACCCTTCCTCGTTCATCCTGCATCATCGATAATGGAACTCTTTGTGCCATAAGATGATCTATTGAAGAACGACTAACGCGTAACCGACTGACAGAACAGTTGACCCCTAACCCTCTCCCACCCTCTCTCTCTCTCTCTCTCTCTCTCTCTCTCTCTCTCTCTCTCTCTCTCTCTCTCTCTCTCTCTCTCTCTCTCTCTCTCTCTCCGCGACCGACAGTAGCCCGCAACCTCTCCCTCCCTACCTCTCCGTGCAGTTTGACCGATGCTCGTAGCCTGCGGCGCGTGGGACAACGCTCAGCGACGGCGGCTCGGAATAGATTCGAACCTAATTGCAAGTAGGTTGTGTTGCGGTCCACTGGAGGGTCCCGTTTCCCCCCCCCTGCGTTGAGTCCTGTGTAGGAATTTATATGAATCTTAGCGGGAAACTTGAGAATACCTGCTCCCACTCTCCATTGACTGGTCCCACTCTGCAAAAAGCATTCCCGCCTTTTTTACATCCAAAAAGAGTCTTTCCCGCCATTTTGTGCTTCCCGCCAAGAGCTCCCCAACCTGTAGTCGCATCTGGTCCCACTGTTCATTGAGTGTTCCTACTCTGCAAAAACGCACTCCCGCCATCCTACGACTCCCGCCATTGCCAAGAGAATCCCAACCTGTAGTCGCATCTGGTCCCACTGTTCATCGAGTGGTCCTACTCTGCAAAAACGCACTCCCGCCATCCTACGACTCCCGCCATTTCATCTGCCGCCTCGCTCGCTCTCTCTCTAGAGTCTGTCTAGCTCTCTCTAGAGCTACCCATCAGTAGGAGGTAGGTAGTGTTTCGAGTTCATCGAGTGAAGTGATCACACCCTAGACTAACCATCCGCGTTGGCGGACCCCCCCCCTGGGCTTGTATGAGTAGTTGCATGCATCAGAATCGAAAATGTCATCGAATAAAGCAAAGAGAAAGAGGGCGGCCTCCGCCTCCGGGGCGGACGGTAATGAACCAAAGCCGCCGCCGCCCGACCTCGAACAGCTCCACAGATATGACGATGGCAGGATTGCTATTCCTAAGGGGAGAGGGAATCGAATACAAAACCATGAAGGTCTGGTGAATTTTAGACAATATTGCATGATGATTCTAGCAACCGGCATGCCGCCAGAGCGTCGCTACGATTACATCACAAAGAATTGTGGGGAATTCTTCGAGTGGAGAGCGAACGAGGTTGGCGGGTGGCAATGGATGAAGATGGATGCGGCTAGTGCGAAAAAAAAGATCACCCAAACCATTAACGATTTGAGAAAAAGGATGACCCAAACCATTAACGATGTACCCAAATCAAAGGACGGGACGGATGGGTCCATCCCTAAATTCATCAAGGATTTGGCAGAGGCAGAATTGAGTGAGAATGAGAAATCTAGGGTCCTGCCATTTGATAAATTGGAAAGGTTCGACGATATGAACCCAACCATAACCAGGAAAGGGTTGAATGCGTTCGTAGAGATACTTATGTCCGAAGATTTCACTGAATGGTGCGCAGGTCGCGTTGATACTTTGAAGAAAACGTTTGATAAAGGTTGGAAAAAACCAAAGAGACAGTATGAAACAAGAGAGGATCAAGACGTTGCAAAGGCAGTAAGTTTTGTGAAGGGAGAAGACAGAGTCTGGAAACAGTCTGGAGTCAAAGAAATGAACGGTGGATTCATGATTAGTTGTGATGAAGAAGCAGGCGTTTGGAAGCGTCATAAAAAACTCCACCAAGGGAGGTTCCCAGACATACCCTATGTGTCAGGACAGGCTGTTAAGCAATATGAAGAGAGACGCCGTCACAATGTTGTCATCAGAGATACATATTTCCTGTTGATACACAGAGGGCAGGCCGTACACGTTGATTCATTGGAGGAACATGGAAGGGGGACACGCGCTTGTTGCATGTACCTATCTGCTGGTTCAGAGACAACGGTCTTGTATAACATGGAGGGTGTGAAAAGGAGTGCGGATATGACATGGGATTATATTCGAGACACAAAAATATGGGAAGACGCACCAGAATCTGTTTTTGAACATCTCAGTAAGGACGAACATGCCACGGATCTCCTGCATTGGTACGGGAGAGCTTTGTTTGCAACTCCTGATAGGAGGTTGAAACCCATTATTGCAGATCAGTTTTCATCACTTACTTTCGGAGCAGACACCCCGCACAATGCTCCAGCCAGTCCAGGAGGTGATTTTTCTCGACTGACTATGTTCATGCTTCTTGAGGACAAGAAGACCCAAGTAGATGGGAAGGAGCAGGATGAAGAGAAGACACAGGGTGCCCAGGATGATAAGAAGAACAGGGATGAAGAGACGACACAGGGTGTCCAAAATGAGAATAAGAAAAAGGATGAAGAGAAGATACAGTATTCCAGAGACAAGCTTCTAGATGGGAAGGAGCAGGATGAAGAGAAGACACAGGGTGCCCAGGATGATAAGAAGAACAGGGATGAAGAGACGACACAGGGTGTCCAAAATGAGAATAAGAAAAAGGATGAAGAGAAGATACAGTATTCCAGAGACAAGCTTCTCCTTTCTTTCTATGAAATAAGCAAAGACAATGTAGAGGCTTCCGAATACCTGAGGCAAAAATTCTTCGATTCCTATGCCGAGAGTGCGATGAGGGATGCACGCGATCTTACACTGAATTTGAGTAAGGAATTGGAAGAGTCCATTGAGACACACGCGGCAAAGGCCCGTGAGGTGTATCAAAGAATCAAGAAGAAAATCCAATCTGAATGGCTTCGAAAGAAGGCTGCAGAAGGTGCTGAACGCACCTTATCCTCTTTAAATGAGTTCCAAATCCTCAGAGAGAAACAATCTCAGCGTTACAAAATCATGACTGATGCAGAGATAAAGAGTGAAAAATTGTTGAAACATGAGAAAAAGGTGGATTCAAAATATTTGTTGGAACACGCGGATCAGATGAGGTCCTGATGCTTATTCAACGTTGTAGAATGACCTGGGATTTGGGCGGAGCTTCGCTGGTGAGCGTTATAATGGTGATTGCTTGGACGACAAAAAACAATACATTCTATTTGATATTAAGAACCTAGATTGGATTGGTCCCAGGGATGTACTTGAACATAACTGGATAGGCTAACCCTGCAACTGTTGACCGCCCACCAACTCATATACACTTGTGATGTGCCAGCGAGAGAATCTCTTCTTGTGGTAAAGCCTGTCAAATACGTCATTGCAACGCGCTTTGGTACGATCCGTTGAATTGTTCACCCGCACACTCTTAGGGTGATCGTGTACTTCTTTGCCGTCCCATGCGACAAAGTGAGAGGAGAAGAGTGACGTATCATTAAGGTCGTACAGCCTTAGATGAACAATGAGAGCACACGAGCGTTCTTGCAGCAGGTGGAATGCTATACTCCCGCCACGATTGTATCTCTCGTTGGCACGTTTGATGACCATGTTGTATCTAGCAAGAGTTGCATTGGCTGTAGATATGGAAGTGTCTCCCTCCGACGACATGTTGACCAGGAATGAAGATGCGACGTCCTCCTTGACCTTGGTACCCCGAATGTGTGGCAGCATTGCTTCCAATAGGCAAGTGCGGTCGTTACTCACCCCAGGACCTCTTGGAACTGCAGGAGTACTCTTGTTGATGATCAGCCTAGACCCTCCTTCGTCTTGTTCTGCCTTCTTATCATTGGCACGACTGTGTCTCCACTTTTTGCTGCGCTTCGAGTTATTCTTTTTCCGCCCCTTCCCACTCTTTCGCTTCCTCTTCTTCTTCCTGGTATGGCTACTAGAATCGGGGACGCCAGGTGGATGGATCGGATTCCTTTCGGAAACCTGTCCCTCAACACCAGCATCTGCACCGTATTCAGCATCAAAACAAGAAAGAAGGCACTGACAACAGTTCGTGCAGTCCTCTGAGGTGGATGACGGGTCTTTGCAGCCGTCCACACGGTCCTCAAAGGTGAATGGAGAGGCTACGTATGGGTGCTGGTAGACTGAGATTGCAAATCCTGCTAGTTGTGAGCAACCAGATCCCGTCTTTAGGACTGCTTCAAGCCAACGCCAAAAGAAGACTTTGTCGTAAGCGATGTAGGTTAGGCAGAGCTGAGCCAGCCTCTTCAGTTCTTGGACCATTCTTTCCATGGGGCTTGTTGGAAACAATACCCTGTGGACAATATTCATACTCTCTAGCCTTCCCCATCCATCTTCCCCCGTCCCTGCCCACACGGCCATTCTCAGGAACATTTGCATAACTATTGTACGCAGAAGCTGATTCCTCCCCTCAAGCTGATCCCGCCTGTCTGGTGGGTAGTCTTTCAACTCGGCGTGCACGTCCTGGACACTTCTCAGTGTGTGCATCAGATCACCGCAAACATCTCCCCGTTCATTCAAAATACAATCATCCATGAGGTTGATCTTCCTCAAGAGTTTCGGCAACTTCGCAGCAAAATTCCACATACTATCCAGGTTACCAGCTCCCTCAGTCTCCTCGTGGTACTGGGACACGAAGTCCTTCACATCGGACAGGATTTGCACTTTATCGATCTTTGCTGCGGAATCGTCCTCCATGTCAGCATTGCCGACGGTGCCGACAGCCCTGTCATTCTTCTTATCGTCATCCTCCATGCTGCATACGTTCCTCATCCTGTCCCATACCAAGCATGAATTTAATCCGGCAACTTGTCACCCAGGGTCTCTGACCTCAACAATGCCGACGAATGGGATAGTGATGAGAGGACGGTTCACCTGAAATTTGTGTTGATGCACGCTGCAAAGGTCCAGCCAAGATCCAGTAGGTGTTGGGACTACATATTTGACAACATACGTTATGGTATTATTAAACAAGATTAGATAAAGTATAACTTCTAGTTGCAAAAGGGAAAATATAAAATTAGGAAATGGCAAATTTTACAAACTTAATCTGTAGTTCATGCGCCAAAATGATTGTAGTTAGTTAGTTAGATGTTAGATATCGTATGTGGTTACAAAATCTAGATAGAGCCAACACAAACATTATGTTGATATATTGTAGTTATTTCTGGGCAACAATAGACGTGAATAGCTTGCAAGCAGGAGCCTCAACAGATTGTTGCCAGGTCATTTTCATCATAAACCAGTGAATCTCAAGCAAATCCCAGATTGTTCCTTCTGCATCTTTTGTAAGATATGACACTTGAGCTCAGTGCATTGATTTTGTCTTCTGCCAGAAAATACATGAGACCTCAGTGCTCCTGATGGCCACAATTAAAATGCAACCCCATAATTGCTCAATGGGTCTCCTGCAGCCTTGCCTTTCCATGTCCCAATGGGTCTCCTGCAGCCTTGGGTTGCAGTGGGGGGCCCTGGCGCCTCCGTGGCACACCACATTGCTGCTGGAGCCCAGTGCCTCCAACCTGCTGCCAGAGACAGAACACGCACGATCTCACAGGTGGCTCTGGACCAGTACGACATGGATGGAGGGCAATGCCACCCCACCAGAGTGCTGCCAGGTCCTTTCCATGTCCCAATGGGTCTCCTGCAGCCCTGGGTTGCAGTGGGGGGCCCTGGTGCCTCCGTGTCACACCACATTGTTGCTGGAGCCCAGTGCCTCCAACCTGCTGCCAGAGGCATGTCACAGTCTAGCACTTAATTCACGTCACTGATTGATGGAATCTGGTTCCTACGTATATTGTACCAGTCACTGTAAACTCCGTTACGCTGAAATAATCACGCTCTTGTGACTCCATCTTCACATGACACATGACATACCCCATTTTTTCGTCATTGGCATTGGTTGAATTGACCATGGCGCCGATCAGCTCCATAGCGAACGACGGCAAACGTCGGCAAACGTCTGCGTTTAGATCCCTCATTGGCTACATTTTGAATAGGGGTACTGATCGAACTGACCAGATCCAGCGTCTAAAATAAAGAATCCCATCGCCAGGCTCGTTCGAGGTGCATCATCCGACGTCTCCGCGGTTCTTCGTCCGCATCGTCCTCCCACTGCAGCCCATCTGCCAATAGACGTCGTCTCCATCGACTATAATGACAGCCGTCGACAATTAGCGTAGCCACTGCCCTTGACGGAGTTGGTCTGGTGAGTTCTTTGAGGGAGTCTTGGAGAGGTGGAGGCCGTTGGGCGCGGATAGAGGAGGTTGATGGATATAGCAGAGCAAGGAACGCGAGAGATGCACCAGAATTGAAGGCAGCAGACAGTGCAGGTTGAATCGGTCGAACAACAGGACCCATTCCCGACTATGATAGCTGCTCATTCTGGGATGGCCCAAATGCCGAACCTCTTCCACTTCAGTGAGAAGGATCTGCTGAGGGTCAGTGCAAATCAAAGCCTGGTGGGTGCGGGCCTGATTTAGTGAAGGATGGCCTTGGTTGGTTCATTTGTTGACTGGCGCCGGCTTCATACTCAAAAGATAAATGAAAACCAACTCATCTTATGCTATTCTATCACTTCTCAAAAGATAAATGAAAGCCAACTCATCTTTGGCTATTCTATCAGAAGATCCTCAAGACTGCAAGCAATGCAACTATACGGTAACCACATAGCTTGCCAGCTAGACTTCTGGAAAGACAGTCGTGCAAAGGGGTGTACTCTTCTTAGCTTCCTGGACCCATCGTTCAACTTCCATTCATACCTTGTACCCCCAGGTCTGCGTCTGGAGATGGCAGGGATTCCTCCTTCCATGAATGATACAATCATCTTTGTTGAATCTAGGAATCAATCTAGGACCTTGAGAGGCACTGTTTGCTCCTTCCTTCCAAGCCCATTGCGCTTTCAGAGTCTAGAGGCAGGCCCTGTCCCTCGCTGTGGTTTTTGCTTAGTCGAGGGCATGTTCTATGATGAGAATAAAGATCTGAACTTGATTATCTACAAGTTGAACCATGAGGTATCTCTTCCATTGCCCATCCTTATCTCCAAATTCAAACACGATATGATGTCATTTGCCAAAGAGGTATTTCAGGATAAGCCCACAATAGTGAAGGAAAGTGATGTAGATCTGCTTCCATTGTTTCAGATATCAGGGCCATCGATTTCTGGGTGGCTGGTGGAGCAGAATTTGTCAAAGGAGAAGAATGGATTGTTTTACCAGTGTGGTATGCAGCCGAACAAATGGACAAACAAGAGTCTTGCTCCTGCCATGAGCAAACTTCCATTGATGAAAGTGCCAGAAGTCAAATGGAAGAAAGGTCGCAGTCCAAAAGGTAATAAGAAGAGAAAGAGGAGCGGGAGCATGAAGAGAATACCCACATCACCAATGCAAGGCAGCAGCAAGCCCAGCCCAGTCAATGTCTTGTACTGCAAGAGGATGGAAGACTTGTCTAATAGCAAGAGATATACTTTGGCAGAGTACCTCCCAACGAGTGATGTGGAAACTGAATCAGTGGTATACCTGGTCCCGATCACTGCTAGCCAGAGAAGTATAATCAAAAAACAATTCAAATGTGAACAGGGAGAAGAGATGGATGTGCAATGTTACAATACTCTTCTAAATAGCTTCCTGGTTGAAAATGGCTTTGAGGGTCCCATTATCTTTGCCAGAGTAAGCCTGCGAGATGAGCATGACCAGTGGATAGTGTCCATACTCGGTAACGATGAGGAGATAGTTGGACATGCCCACATGGAGACAGTCACTGATACGGTTACTAGAGTTGAACTGCCTAGCGATATTTATGACCATGAGCTCCCTAATGGGAAGAAGCTGCAAAAGATATACAGTTGGGGGTTTCTACATTCAGTTGGAGGTGACTGGATGGATCTTATTGATCATACTTTCAGTGGAAAAGGTTTACTAAGGAGGTGCACTGACCATGAAGGTACCTTTGAGATATTCGACCAAAGGAAGACGTCTCAAGCAAGTGGCTCTTTGGTGGCAGCTCCAGGCAAGACCAAGGAGCACCATCACTTACGTTCAAGTTTCAATCGAACTACATACACATTAGCCAAGTCTATGATCAACAAGCTTGGAGAGGAGACTGTGGCAATGGCATTCAGCTCTGGAGATACCCTCATGACAATCCATCAAAAGTCTTTGGGCTTGAGAGAGAGGGGTGACGTTTGTCCAAGACTGATTCTGACGAAGGGCATACCTGGAGTGGTTGGGTGGTTTGGCTATCTCCACCGTGACAATGACTTTGGTAAGAAGGAAGACACAGTGAAAGCCGTGAAGCTGATCCAGGAATCTGGAGATGAACTGGCATGCAAGTATTATCTCGACAATTACTTTCAGGTCACTGGGGCGGAGAACTTTTGCAGGGCCACAACTTGTTGCTGGAAGGTAATGGAGCAGGATGAAGACTACACCCACAGACAGTATTTTGTGAACACCACCTGTAGAGTGGCGTTGAACCTCTCCTCTGATGTGTTTTCAGAGCCACTGGACCAGATTGGGTGCACCTTCTATGGAGGTTTGTTTGAGCACTGCACTAGCATGCCAACATACCTATCGAAAGACGGGAGGAGAGTTCGGATCAAGCCTCGGGGCAGGAACTACAACCTGGCCTGGGGCAAATCGCATTGAAAATCATGGCCTGGCCTGGAATATATGTATGTAATCTATGTAGAGAGAATTAGATAATTCTTGACTTTCACTTCTTAAATTTAACCACTCATCCACACACACACACAGAGTATTCGTCCCCTTTGCCTCTTCTTCCATGACTTGCCTTTATTGATTTCCTGAAATGGATGGCCACTGCTGTTGCTCCAATGGTATCTTAAGCCGTCCCCTTGCCATTTCTTCGCAGTAGATTCTCATACGCTGTATCTATGTTCCAGAAGGCATCCCTGGAGTTGTGGTTGCTTCTGAGCTGTTCCATTGCCCCAAACCTGGAGACAGTGACTCCCTTAGTCGTCAATCTCAACATCAAGTCACCAACAATGGAATTGAGGGCCTTCTTCAGGTAAGCGACTCTGCCATTCTTGAAGTCAATAATGTCGTTAGAAAAATGAAGCTGCTCATTGAGGCATTCTGGCTGATGTTCACCTGCGAGGAGAGCCTTGATGTGAGCCCTTTCAACAACTAGGGTCTTCAACTCCTTTTCAAGTCCTTTCATCTCCTTCCACATTGAGTAGGGTCCAGTGTAGACATTATGCAACAGGAACTGGAACGCTCCCTCCAAGTCCCACTCACATATCATCAGGGAGATAAAAAGCTCTCTGTCCCTGTAACTCACACCATCAATACCAGTACCCTCCAACCTCTTCATCAACTCAATCTTGTACGCTTTAAGAATGATCATCTTCTTGAGGTAGAATCGGGGCGTTGGGTGGTCACTATCCTCTTTCATAGCAAGGATAGTTGACTTGAGAGTATCATCAGGAGTGAATGTCAGCCCCAACTTCTCAATCAGGTTCTTTTCCCGTTGGGTGACAGAGACCTCAACATTCCCTTTGATGGTGAATGCACCAGGAGATAAAATTTTGGTGTAAGTGAGATGGAAGGCTCCTTCCAAATCCCAATCTGATTCCTCTAGAGCTCGATGCATAGCGGAGTTGTCTGGCATCATGGACTCGTGAACACCCATCTTTTGCAGCTCCTCTGATAGTGCCTTCTTGTACCCTTTGAGCATCATTTGCTTCTTGATGTAGGCTGCATTGTCTTTGGAATGGGGACTGTTGGAGTATTCACCCATGGCCTTTTTGAGGTTATCGTCCGGCTTGAACTGGATGGCGTGCTTCTTCATCCGCTCCAGGTACCCAACAATACTGATCTCAACGCCCCCTTCTACCGTGAAACTCATATTTGCTTTGTTGTACTTCTTGAAGGATCGACCCTTGATACCTAGCGCAGTCTGTTCTGTTCTCTTCTTATCTCATCATGCTCTGGGCTCTGGCTCTGAAGCACCCATGAAAAAGGCCGGCCGCCTGGTTGGCTGGGTGCTATGATGTTGTACGATAATACCTACTCTTCATTCACTTCAAAAAGAACCAGATCGCTGTTTTTGTTGGAGTGAAGTCAAGAGATTTCCATATGTAGATGAATATTGGTTCCTATGTATCACTTCCACAGCTGAGTAACGGCTACTTTCATCTGTTTTTCTTAATCTGCCGAGAGTTGTGTCTATTGATTCCTAAATAGATCCTACATAAAATGAGCCAAACGGTTGTACCAATGCTCCTTTTTCTTCTTGTTCAAGTGGATTGCTATTACTGGTTCCTCCCTTGCTCTCCTGATTGGTTTCTCACAGAGGAGCATCTCAAATGTATTCATTGTGGGTATTAAAAAAATATAACAATAAAGATTTATCTAGATCTCTCTAGGTTTTCACTGGATACTGTCATTTTGGTAGTGTATACAAAATCATGTTGATGTGTACAAATTGGTGATATGATCATGACTTCCAACCACTTCGACCGTTTACTCTGGTTTACATGATTCAAAAAATTCAAATGAAGAAGGGCATCGCCCGCCTGCCCTCTCCGTCTGTACCTCTAGAAGATAGCAACAGCAGCACAGGATAGCCTTTTGGCCATGGCATTGCATTGGGGGAGCAACGGCAATGACCATCATTGTAGTAGGCGATTGAAGGCTGGCTGGCTTGATCAATCATTATCAAGGAAGTGGTAGCCATGGCGTTGCCACCGACGGTCATCTCAAGGGCGGCTTACCCTGATATTGCTGGGTCTAGCATGAGCATTACTGGTGAGAGCGCTGAATCGGGCTATCGTGTTGGACAGAAGTGGGTTGGTGAAGAGGAAACCAAAGTAGTCTCTGATAGTGTGGACGTCAATGGACCCGCGTATGATGGACCAGTCATCCTCAGAGGTGGAGGTGGAAGTCCACTGCCCACTAGTGTGGTGGTGCCCGAGAAAGTGACCTCTCAGGGGGGCATGGGTGGGAGAAGTGTGTATTCTGAATCCGAAGCCACTTGTGAGGCTTCTGCGCTCTCGTTCACTTCCTTCAGGAATAATGGGTCAGTCTCCTCTTCTTCCTCCAAGTCAAAGAGTGGGGGCGTTGCCTCCAAAGGTTACGTCTCCAGAGGGAGTGTTGCCTACAAGCTGTTGCCTGGCAATAGAGATAAGATCAACGAGGATCACGTTCGCATGTTCCAGGATAGCTGCAAGACTTTGCTCCCCGAGCTCAATCCAAGCGACAAGGACGATAACAAGGCACTCCAGGATTACCTGCGTGGTATGCACAAGAAAGTCACTTCCCTCCTGCACGAGGCCGTGCTCCCAGAATTGAAGAAGAAAGCAGTCAGTCGTAACATCACAGTGCCCATCACAAACGAGAGAGCCAAGTCTGTGGAGGAAATCTTGAAGAACACCCTGCAGGGAGAGTTCAGTGATGACTGGCTCGACAGGGCCGTGGATGTCTTCAAGATCACCTTCACTACTGGCAGGGATATCTGGGTTGCCCAAGTTAAGGAGCAGATCCAATCCCTGTACAAAGTTGACATCGTGAAGGAAGGAAACGAGACCAAGCATTTCGTACACACCATAGCTCATTATGAATTTGTAGAAAGGTTGAACCAGCAGTTCCGCAGGTACATGAGGAAGAACTTCAATGCTATCTGGTACATGGAGGACATGAGGAAGAGGAAGATAACGATGCCAAAAGGGAAGAAGGTTTCCTGGAGCCAAAAGACTGTCCATGGGATTCAGGGCTGGCTTGCTACCTTCACGGCTGATGATGAGACATCGGTGAGGGAAGGGTTGAACCGCCAGATTCAGATAGCCCTAGATTGCGGTTGGAGCGAGGATATGATTATTGAGAAGACAAAGGAGTGCCTAGCTGATGCAAGGGTGGAGAAAGTCAAGGCCAAGAAGAGTCCACCAAAGGTAAACGTCTATTTTTCATATGTTTATTCATACTTAGGTTATCTTGGCGAGCCTGTTTATCTTACCTTTCACCACTTATTCACAAAGGCTGATTCCAATGGGGCAGGGAAAGTCATGAGCAAGAAGAGTCTGGCAGAGGTGAATGCTCTTTATTTAATTTTGTTCACAAACAAAAGCTCTTCTGCCATGCCTGTTCTTTCTCACCTTTCGTTGCTGCTCTTCAAAAAGGATAATTCTAATCTGGATGGCAAGACCCCTGCCTCAAACTCAAGCGGTTCCAAGGATGAGGCTTCAAGTACCAAGCAGGAAGTAAGTAATTCTGATTCTGAGAGCGATAAAGAGGTAAGGCCCCAAAGCAGTGATGCCAATGATTTCCTCTTGGCTAATCTGTGACGCTCAGTTCTGGTCCACCAACCTCCTCTTCCCTTTTTTTGCACGTGCCCCAGGAGGAGGAGGAAGAGGAGCAGGCTTCAAGCACCAAGCAAGGAGTAAGTACTTCTGGGGCTTCGATGTTACTGTTCTTAGAAAGGGTCCTCTAATTAATTGCTGTGTTTTCTTCCAATTCTGAGCAAAGAGTGATAAAGAAGTAAGACCCCCCAAACAGTGTTTTCATCGTTTGTGATATGTGATGTTCAGTTCTAATCCACCATACCTCCTCTTCACTTATTTTTCACAGGTGCCTCAGGAAGCGGAGGAGGAGCAGAGTACCATGCAAGAAGTAAGTACTTCTGGGGCTTCTGTGTTACAGTTCTTAGAAAGGGTCCTCTAACTACTGTGTTCTCTTCCAACTCTGAGCAAAGAGTGATAAAGAAGTAAGACCTGTTTTCATCTTGACAAACTGTGATGTTCATTTCTGATCCTCCACGATACTTGCCCATAGGAAGAGGAGGAGGCCTCTAGTGCTGAGGAAGAAGCAGTAAGTACTTCTGGGACTACCATGCTACATATCTTACTCATGAAGGATGCTCAAAATGTTTTTTTTTCTTGCAATTCTGATGCAAAAAGAGTGATGAAGAGGAGGAGACGGTTGAGGAGGAACGCACGGAGGCTAACTCAAGTACGTGGAGTGGCACTATAAACCCCAAGCGTCCAGATATGAGGGGTAAATGTCCATCGACTCAGCACTTCTTTGATATGAAGGGTAGGGAGTGGCTTACTTATAATCATTTCGTAGATTGGACTAAGGAGAGAAATGAGAGGAGATTGAAGGCATTGGGTCTTGCCAAAGGAGTCCTTCAAAAGAAGAAGAAACCCAGGAAGTTGCCGCCAAAGAAGAAGAGCCAGCGTGCTCCAAGGAAGAGAGCGCCAGCAAGGACTCTCCCCAAGAGAGGAAAAAAGGTATGAAGTTCGAGTGTGCCTCCTGGTATGATACAGTTGTGCTCTCGATCTGCCTAATCCTTGGCATTGTTCTACCTTCTTCCTCCATACCCAGAGTGTATCCTACAAGGAGAAAGAAGAGTTGAGTGATGATGATGCATCCATGCATTTGAACGATGATGACGTATCTATGAAAGATGCTTCCGACGATGTGCTGCATGAAGCTGAATCTGTCAAGAATAGGAGGTGGGAAGCTGAATCTGTCAAGAAAAGGAGGTGGAATAGCAAGAAGAATAGGTTTGAATATGAGATTGGGTGGGTGGGAGATCACGATCCAACCTGGGAGCCTTTGGCCTGCTTTGAAGATGATGATGAATTAGGTAAGGGTAGAGTCAGTCCTGGAAGTTTTCAGGTGGAATTTTACTTCAGAATCTCTATCTCAAATGATTATTCTGCTCCAAAAAAAAATCAGTGCTAGAGGCAGAAGCACTGGGTGGAGGTAGAATTTTGGATGGGATTGGAGCAAGGGAAAAGATTGATGCTAAGAAGAGGAAGAAGAAGAGTCCTCTAAAAAAGAAAGACACCCAGGTCACGGTTAGTCCTGCTTACTTTGCTTCTAGAGCTAGTTGCTTCATCTCTATCTTTGATTTGCTCATCAAGTACTGATCAACCTGCCTTCAAACGGTTTGAACAGAAGACGCCAGAACAGAACAAGCCAGAGGTTAGAGTCTCCTGATTGAAACTGCAATTTGTCTTCTGGTTCATGAGTTGACACTTATCCTCCTTCACTGTCCCTATCGATGTCCAGGGCTGGCATAGGGTTGAAGAAGCTATCGAGGAAAAGTCCTTCTTTGACATTGCATCTTTCGAGTTCAACAGCAAGGTTTGTTCTGTCTTGTCAGCCTCTCTCCCATGTTACCTTTTACAACTAGAAACACTTTACCGCCTCTTCATTATACTTGCTTTTCAGGATATCATTCCTCAGAAAGAAGCCTGGCCTGTCTGGGCCTACCGCAACAACAAGTTCAATCAAGAAGCAGTTCTCCTCTGCAATAAATGCTGCACTGAGGGGATGGGGCTCAGCAAACGAAGTCGCAGAAAGGGGTCGAAGAACCCTTTCCAACCAGATAATAATGACTGGTTTCTTGAAGACAAGGCCACAGCGAAGAAATACAACTACCCTACTGGTTGTCTCTGCTGCTTGAAAGAGTTCCCTGAAGGCAAGAAGGCCCCTAAGATAGTATAAATAGTATGAGAAGAAGCGATGGTAGTGTGGTTGGCCCCACCAACCCCTCTCCCAAAGATGTGAGAGCTTTCTGCGAGACTCTTTGTGTTAGGAAGTATTTTGAATGAAAAATGTGAGTGAAGAATGAAATCAGCCAAAACAAGCAATCAACCTGCTTTATTTGCTGAGAACTGCAACAGGAGAAATTGAGAACATTTGTTGAGAGAACAGGACATGAATGTGTTAGTTTACGTTTGGTAGTTAGTTCACTA
Organism: Thalassiosira allenii; assembly: GCA_036939655.1. NCBI lineage: Eukaryota > Bacillariophyta > Thalassiosirophyceae > Thalassiosirales > Thalassiosiraceae > Thalassiosira > Thalassiosira allenii. Next base: position 624 of record JALLOV010000847.1, on the reverse strand, counting down.
ATAGAAGGAAAAAGCCATTCCTAGACAAGTTAGTTAACTAGGTAGTTAAGCCTCAAGCCATTCCTAGACAAGTTAGTTAACTAAGTAGTTAAGCCTCTCCAAGTTAACTAACTAACCTAATTGGTAAAATATAATAATTAGAAAAAAATCGATATTAAGCCCCTCCTAGATTAGTTAGTTAACTAAAAGAAAAAAATAGTATCAATAAGGATTCCGCGAATTTTTCTACTCCCAAGTGTAGAGGTTATTCAGGGGTTAATACGATGTAGAGGAGGGAAGATTTTGATCTAGGGTTAACAGAAGGTTAATGAAGGTCATTGCTGAGCAAGAAGGGTCATTATGACCCACAAGTCATCCCGTTCAGGTGATTGTCAATGTGTCAGTGTTCTTGTCAGTACTTTCTGACTGGGGTGCCAACTCTTCCTGTCAGTACTCTTGAAAGTGGCCAAATTTGTTAGTACTTTCAACAGCAAAAGTGGGATGAACAAGTAAACCTGTCAGTAAAACCCTTTTTTCCCCTAACAAAACGGAGGACTAACAGAATTGCTAACAAAGAGTGCTGACAATACTACTAACCCCTCTAGTAGCCTCTAGATACAAGGTACCCCTGGTTTGTTAGTAAAA
>JALLOV010000829.1:0-12093 GCA_036939655.1 Thalassiosira allenii | reverse complement strand
CAATTTTGGAAGGCAAAAACAGGGGGACGGGCGCGATTATTGGTTCTGGCTGGGATAGCGCGATTTATTTTTTTGGGGAGACAATACATTATCATTTTTGGAGTGATCCACTCTCTCCCCATCATCTCCAATCCTACCAGCACGGATTGCGGATAATCTGTCCCTCCGAATTATTTGGAGGGCCCAGCATTTGATATTCCTTGCCTCCGAATTTTCTGCAGACAAGATCTTGCTGCTTCGCGTTCGTCTCACACTTAGCTCTTGTGGACAACCTGAACAGCTAGGCTGTGGGCTCACTTGAGCATTAGAGTTTGCTTGTCAATCTGGCCATGACCTGTGGGTTTCGGTCGTTAAGATTACCAGCTCTCTAATTTTTCACAGCTCCCACCATCATTTGCACTGAAGCTGCTGAATGGAAGTCTGTTGCTGGCTTTTGGGATTTGCCGCGGTAGCTGACCATCTCACCTATTACTTGCAGAGGAAACATATTGGACAGATCATTGACCTCTTTGACGTCACTGGATCTAGCCGGATTTTTCTGGCAGAGGAAACATATTGGACTGTTACTAGGTCTTTTGGGGGTCACCGGATTCAACTGGATTTTACTGATCTGGCGCCGACCGTCTAAGGTTACTGTCATTAAGATTGGAAGATATCAGTTATCCATTGTCCTCCACTTGGTTGCACGTCATGCCTCGCTCACGCCCCCGTCGCCGCAATGGGAATCGTGGCAATGGGCCAGCTGCCCGTACTCGATCGAGGTCTCCTTTACAGCAGGAGGCTACTGCTACAAATCAACAGCGGGAGACTACGGCTACCAATCAACAGAATGGCGACGATCCTGGCTCACTGGTCAATGTTCCACCTTCTGGTTTTGGGACTGAGGCTACCGGCTCTTCTGCTCATGGAAGCTCTGCTAGCACTGTGGTTGCTGGGAACGTTGCTTTGCCCTCTCAGCATGCACGGTCTCAGGATGGTCACTCGAGCTCAAGGTCTCTCCCTGACTCAATTCAGTTAGGTGGCACTGATAGATCATCTGGCAATGAGATTGACTTTGCTTTATCCCGGGTATCCAATAGTGGCTCCCCTGGTGGTCTTGCTGAGGAGACTGTAAACGTTCTCACTGGGTCAGTGGATGCCCTTCTGCGCACCCCTCAGCCAACTAGTCTTGCGAATGATCTTGCGTCATTGGATGCGGAAGGTACACCATACAGCTTTGATACCCCAGCTTCTACCTCACAGTCAAATTTGGCTGCTGCCTCTCGACGTAATAATGCTGATAATTCAGACACTGCCACTTTGCACTCTATTTTGTCTTCGATTAATGAGATGAAAGGTACCATGGAGAGTCTTCGGACGTCCATGGAAGATATGGGTTCTCGGGTGGACGCTCTTGACTCTAGGGTTGACGATATGGAACACCTTAGCTACCCACAGTCCTTCGTTGCAAGTGAACATGAGGAGGCCTCACAGCTGACCTCTGATCATGGCCACGATGTATTGCAGCAATCTGAGCAATCTGATAGTGCACGTTCGGATGGATGGCAGGATGATTTTGATCATTCCCAAAACCCTAGTGATTATTACACTGAAACGTCGCCTTTCCACAGCCGATACTGGTCTGGCATACAGGGCAACGTGCGCTCGGGCACTCCTCTTCGGGGGTTTCGTAGGGACGAGCGATCTCCACGTAATAATAATAATTCTCGTTACCACGCCAGACCTGCGTCTGCTGCTCATGGTTCCCATGGAAATGTGGATGGAACACCCAATGGGAACAATGGTGGTAATCCGGGCACTCGATCGTCGAGCTCATCCGGTTCGTCTTCGACGGATATAGGCTACCATTTTGGGCATGACGGGGTGACGTCGCTCATCGATAGGTACTTGTTCGATAATGGATTCAGCAATCCCGAGCAATTCCCGGAAATTGTTTCTGTGCACTCTAGCGTGTTGGACGGCTGGAGAATGACAAAGCCTCCGGGTCCAACGATGTATAAGATTTCTGAGGAAGAAAAGACTTACACCCTGGAGTCACTTTCTGCTATGGATGTGTTAAGCTGGTACAGCCGCATTTGCAATGCTTTAATACGTCGCAATATTGCCCTTACGCCTTTCGACGTCTTGGAGGTTAAACTTGGTCCTGTGGGACTTTGTCCTCCAGGGCTTGGCACGAAACGGTTCATGCAAATGAAGCGCGTGTTGTTTGACATATTGTCGACGACGCTGGATACCGACCTGGGCAATCTGAATCTCTGGATCGACATGCATCAGCAATCATCCAGATGTGGCTATAGTCTCATCCATCACATTTTCGCTCTCTGTCTTCCTGGATACGGCCCCGATAATGTGGTAACGTTTCCCACGTGGGCAGAGCATCCCACCGTGAAACAGTTTGCGATTGCTACTATGGCGTACTACCGTATAATTCGTTTGAATGGAACACACCACACGGATGCTGAAATGAGCCAACAGTTTCTCACGCGGTTGGAACACCCTATGCTCTCGGGTGTTATTTCGCAGAAAACTGATCGGATTAAAGATCATTGCTCCAAAGCTATTATCAAGGATGGCTCTTTACCGACTACCATGCAGATTCAGGCATTAGTCTTAGATCTCGAGAAAGCAGCTAAAACTCACGCTGGTTCCGACACATTCAGCCATGTCAATAAGACTGACGCCACTGGGAATGATATGCCATCTCGAATGGACCGCCTTGAATCTTCTGTTAATAGCCTGGTACAGAAACTTCATACGTGTTCTTTGGATACCGACGATTGCTCTTTGACAACCGAGAGTCTCGTTCATGGTGTTCAACGTCAAAAGTCTGGCACACGTCGACCTTCCGACAAGCAGCCTTCTCGCTCTACTAGTCCCTCTCCATCTCGTGGTGCTCGTCGTCGCAACTCACCTTTCCCACCCTATGATCCTAGCGTTCAATGTGATGCCTGTGGTGCACGTGGTCACTTAGATACTGGCTGTATCCCACTCGCTAGAAGTGCCCTCCTAACTAAATACATGGCTAAACCAGAAAAACGGGGCCTCATGCGTGAATTGGCAAAGACTTGGAAACAACATAACGTGCCACTTGACGCGGATGTGAAGATGTTACAGCGATATCTGGATGACAACAATCTTACAGTCGATGCTGTTTGCGACAAGTTGACACTCAGTCTAGCGGATATCATTGAGCTTACTCCGACCGAGGACTGACTGTCAAGGGGTACTGGGGATGATGCACTTGGTGCCCCCACTATTTCGACAGCTCAGTCACACCATGATGCTTTGGCATCGACCCTTGTTTGCTCTGCCAAAACTGTCTCATTTTCTGATAATGTGACGGTTCTGGGAGAGAGGAAATGCTCAGACATTCTCTCGTGTTCTGACATGTTGATCAGTGGTGATGAGAATTCTATGGACGCAGTCTCCAGTCCAGACCTACCAAACTCGGTGGAGACACTTTCAGACTTTCTCTTAGGTTTGGATTGTGTGAATGATGATAAGAGATCTCCGGATGTTGTCTCACATCTGGATTTGTTAACTCGTTGTGATGAGACATCTCCCGATCTCACCTCGGATCGGGATTTGCTATCTTGTGGTGATGAGGATGCTGTGGACATGGTACTGTCTGTTTTACATGGGTGCAGTGGTGACGACGACATATCGGTACACACTGTCGGTAGTGATTCCAGTGGTTCTATTAGCGTCGACGCGGATCTGTTTGGTCCACCGCTTGGTTCCTTTGCTGAGGAATTGCTCACTGCTCCACCATCTCCCACTACAGTCACGGAATTTCCGGCTACTTGGGAGGACAAAACGACAACTGATTTGGACGAGGAATTAGATTTTGACACTGGGTCTCGTGCACACTGGAGTATTTACCACGCTCGCGGTGACGTTCGCTTTTACAATATTGCTGGATATGACAAGTCTCCAACTGTTACCTCTGTAAACACAGCTGATAAAGGTGCTCTCGGCGATTCTGGTGCCAACATTTGCATGACTAACCGCCTTGAACTCCTTACAGAGGTTAGGGTTCTTGAGAAGCCTATGACTGTGGGTGTTGCTCTATCCGCAGCAACAGGTGCTCCTACACCTTCAGCTTGTACTCATGTTGGTTTACTTTCTCTTCCATGTGTCAATGGTGATGTTCACTATCAGCCATGTTATTACAACCCATCTGCAACAGATACCTTCCTCTCACCGTTTGCTATTTGCAAGGCCAGCGATGGCCTTCTCAGTGAATGGTGCATGGGTGGCAATGTGGCCGATGGCACAGGCTACCTGCGTGTTTCGTCGTCCTCGGGACTATACTGCATACAAATCCCATTACATTGTCAGAATGGCTTATACTACTGCAGCACGGACACGTTCCTCCCGGAACAGTCCCCCTTGGCAATGATAAATTGCTTGCACGGTGATGATACTTGTGACTTGGAGGAGGATGCAACTGATGATTTGACCACTTTTGAAGCTCAGATCAATTCGGTTTCTGTTCCAACACCCAAGGCCAAACGGATTCCAAAAGTCCCTACCACATTAGAGAAACAACTTGAGGCTGAACTTTGGTCTGCCCGTCTTGGTTTCCCTTCTGACTGGCAAATGGAGGTCATACCTGACCATGCATCTGGGCTCCCAACAAAGTTTGCTCCCCATCCTTTCTCGAAAACAGAGTCTAAAATGTCTGCCACGATTGGAAAGCAACCTGCTGGTCGTGACCCGCCCCGAGTTACGAAACGTGGTCAGCGCTTCTACATGGATTTTGGCTTTATGCGATCCTCTGCTACAGATTTCTCCCAACCCAATAAGAAGAAAGACAGAGTGGTTACATCTTATGATGGTTATAACTCCTACCTACTTGTGGTCGATGAAGTTTCCAAATATGTTTGGGTTTTCCTTACTAAGTCCAAAGAACCGCCCATAGAATTGGCTCAGTCATTTCTCTCACAGTATGGTAATGACGACGGCGGTCTTATCCGGACTGACCAGGGTGGTGAGCTAGCTCGTAGTTCAAAATTCAGGGAGGCTGTCTTTGAACGCAACTTTGAGGTGGATGACAAGCCTTATGTGGTTGAATGTACTGGTGCGGATAGTCCTTCTCAGAATGGAGCTGTTGAACGATGGAATGGATCACTTGCCAACACAGCCAGAGTCCTCCTTTACAGTGCGGGACTCCCAGCCAAGTACTGGTCTGCGGCTCTGATACATGCAGTGTACCTTCACAATCGTCGTGTTCACAAAGCCTCACGGAAGACTCCGTTTGAGGCTTGGTATGGGATGAAACCTGACCTTAGTCGTCTCCGATTGTTTGGATCTCGTGTCTGTGTCAAACGGACGGGACATCGCCGGGCAAAACTTGATAGACATGACTTTCGTGGGATTTTCCTGGGCTATTCTGCAACAGATCACAATATCCGATACATTGATCTGGACAGTGGTCTCACTAAGACATCACATCACGCGATGTTTGATGAGGCTTGGTACACCTCTACGGGTGTGCGCCCTCCAGCTGCACAGTTTCTTTATGACCTGGGTCTTACTAACGAGGCTGCACTTACTGAATCTGAGCCGATTCCTCATTACAAGTCTAAGACTGATTTGGACACTGATCCTTCGCCTCGTGAACTAACATTGCTTCGGAATACTGACCTCTCTGATGCCGGTGTTCCAGCTGCGGCGGCGGCACGAGTTGATGCTACACCTATTGTTCGGCCTAACATCCATGATATCTTGACTGAATTTGAAATTTGCTCCAGGGACATGGACATGATTTACATGTCACCAGATCCCTATCATGCGGCGTTTGAGGAAACCCTTGACCTCCGTCGCTTCGACTCTACCCGCCATCCAACAGCGGGACTACAGTTCAAAACCATTGATGACCGCCTTTTCTTGGAGGACATCAAGAGGAGCACTCCAGCAGCCAAAATACCTCGCTGGCGTTCACGACTCCGTCATGCTTGGCTCATCAAAGTCAACGACGTTGCAGTCAATTCAGCAAAAGATGTTATTAATGCCCTCTTGACATTGGAAGCCTCCAATGCAAAGAATTGCACGCTGCTCTTCTCCCATCCTGAGATTAGACATGGCTTAACAAATGATGGCCTGCCTCAAATTAACTTGGACCAACTGAACCATCGCTACCTCCTTCGCCCATCACAGGAAGATTTATTGCGTTATATGCCTAGTGATGCCTCTGGCAAAGTTGCAGGTACCTACATTCAGGATGAGTCCGACCTCGAGGATGTTATGAATTTGACTACAAAGGTGATGAGGCTCACCCGTGGCAAACTGGTCAAGCGGGATGATTGGGACGAATGGGAACAATCTGAGGCCCTACAACTGGATCAGTATGAGAAGCAGATGATGTTTGGGGAACCTGTTCCAATGACTGAACCAGACAAGGTCTTTGGATTGGTATGGACATATGTTATTAAGGAGTTGGACAAACGGAAGAAAAGCCGGTGTACTCTGAATGGCTCTGCCCAATCTGGCAAGGTGCGCATTCTGGACCACACTTACGCCAACTGTGTCGATCATACTGGTGCACGACTGTTTTATGCTGCTTCTGCCATAGAGAACCTGGTTATATTTGGATCTGATGTCTCTAATGCATTTGGTGAGGCGCCCCCGCCGAAACAGGGTGCATTCATTCGCCCTGACCGCGCTTTCCACAATTGGTGGACAAAACATAAAGGGCGACCTCCAATTCCAGATGGCTATGTTATCCCAGTGCAACGGGCTATGCAGGGACATCCAGAATCACCCCGTCTTTGGGAGAAACATATTGACAAAATTCTTTGTGACATCGGCCTGATCCCTACGGTTCATGAACCATGCCTTTACCATGGCACTGTTGAGGGTAAGCGGGTCCTATTTCTGCGACAGGTCGATGATTTTGCTTGTGCTGCTCCCGACCAACGCACGGCCGATATTCTCTGGGATATGATTGACGATAGACTGAGCATGCCTATCAAAAGACAGGGTGTTGTGGAATTATTCAATGGCATCAATGTTCAACAGTCGAAGCACTTCATTAAATTGAGCTGTGAATCCTTCATTGACAGAGCTTGTGAAAAACATGCTGCTTCTTGGATGAGGGATACTAAAGTGTGCAAGGACAGACCACTGCCAATGCAGGCTGATTCTGCCTCCATCAAGGAGCTTTTCACAGCTGTCGGCGATCCTGATGAGAAGGCTCAGGCTGCTCTTGCCAAATCAATGGAATGCTCCTACCGGAACCTTGTTGGTGAAATGACCTATGCCATGATCACATGCCGGCCCGACATCTCGTTCACAACAGTCAAATGCTCGCAAGCTAGTGCCTGTCCCAGTGAGGTCCATTATCGAGCTGTTAAACAGTGCATGAGATATCTCTATCACACTCGGAAGGATGGCCTTTATTTCTGGCGTACCACACCTAGGGATGACCTTCCTGATGATGAGTGCCCCAAGCCGGTTAGTGCTCCTCAGGATTTACTCCCTATCGGCCGACCACATCATAAGGCCCACGAGCTACATGGTGCATCCGACTCCGACTGGGCTACTTGTCCACTCACACGCCGTTCCTTCACAGGTGCTTGCCTTCGGCTTGCAGGTGGCACCATTGGCTACAAAACCAAATTTCAGCCAACGGTTGCCGGTTCATCTACTGAGGCTGAATTCATGGCTGCGTACGATCTGGGTAAGATGGCGCTCTACGTTCGCAGTATCATGTATGATTTAGGCATACCCCAAGACGCAGCTACCGTTCTATACGAAGACAATGATGGGTGCACCGCCATGGCCAATGCCGGGAAGCCTACCACACGCACACGCCATGTGGATATTAAGTACTTCTCCCTCTGTGACTGGGTCGAACGGGATCTCCTCATCCTGGAGAGAATTTCGACATCGCAAAATATGTCGGACCACTTCACAAAATGCCTGTCCCGGATTGCTTTTTACAGGCATACGGACTACATTATGGGTCGGGTTGCTCCGTCATATTCACCACTCTACAAGCCGGGATACACCACCAACGCCCCAACTGCAGCGGCGGCAGCCAAACTCATGGGGAATGACTTTGTGGATCACTGGGGATATTGTGTTCTCATGAGTGAAACGTTCGATTAGGGGATATTTGTATTTTATTTGTTTGTTATATGTTAGGAAGAAAAGAGAGATGCTTGTGGTACTATCCTTCTTCTCTCCGATTACATGTCCACGGACTTGCAATCGTGGGGGGGTGACAGGATATTACCACCATTATCCCTATTTAGGGTTAATACACTTGTACAGGGTTATCTACGTATGTAGAACGTAACACGATAACCGACTCACATCATGAAAACTATCGTATCAACTTCCGTCTTTACTAGCCGGATCAACATGATGTCAATCCTTATTCTCCTGAGGTTATGAAGGCCTCTAACGCTTCCTGAAGCGTCTCTCTTCGTCGGCCGCGTCTCTCGTGTCGTCCGCGGGCTCTCCGACGTCGTCAAGCTCACCGGAAGTCGAGCTAGACAACGAGCTTGGTGGTGGTATCCTCCCACCACCTCGAATCTTCCGTGGCTCCTCGTACGCCTTGTAGGCGGGTACGAAGGGAGCCAACAACGCTCTCCCACATCCGGAACGCGCCCGCTGTCACCTCCATCAATTTTGGAAGGCAAAAACAGGGGGACGGGCGCGATTATTGGTTCTGGCTGGGACAGCGCATTTCTTTTGGGGTAGATATTACCCACTCACTCTTTTTGGAGTGGACCAATCTCTCCCCAAAACATCAGCGGCAATAACAAGACTGGTTGAGGATTTTTGTTCCTCCGGTTTATTTGGAGGGCCCAGCATTCAATATTCCTTGCCTCCATTTTATGTAGGCAACGTTTTTGCTGCCTAGCATCACTATCACTCTCAGCTCTCCGTGAACAGCCTCTTTCACGCTTCCAAAAGCGTCTCTTCATCGTCGGCCGCGTCTATTGTGTGGCTTGTCAAGCTCACCATAAGTCGAGCTAGACATTGAGCTCGGTGGCGGTACCATCCCACCACCTCGAACCTTCGAGGCTCCTCGTACGCCTTGTAGGCGTGTCGGAGGGAGTCTAAGACGTGTTCCCACGTCCGGAAAGCCCCCGCTGTCACCTCCTTGTCTTTTGGGAGGCAAAAACAGAGGAACGGGTACAATATCTTCCTGACGGAGGCAGCGCGAGCTATTTCTGGTGGACACCGTCAGCCTCCCAAGTTAGTGGAGTTATACAATACTCCACCCTTCACCGTTGGCAGTGACAACTGCACTCGCCTGCACTGGTAGAGTACATACTGTACTCCCGGTTATCTTCTGGTGGCTACGCGATCTCTATTTTATTTCTGGTTTATTGCAGCAATAACTGCATGCTGGCGCATCAGTCTCCCTTGGGCGAAGTCTTCCATTCCTTGCCCAGCCTTACAGAAAGGACTGCATCCTTGTTGGCAAGGAGGGCTGGTTTGCAGAGGAAACGTATTGGGCAGTTTTGCAGACGAAACGTATAGGGCATATTTGCAGAGGAAACGTATTGGGCAGGTTTGCAGAGGAAACGTATGGGCATACAGTTGGTTTGGCTACGTGCGATCCTTTCGTTGACCTGGTACAAAAGGGTCGCTGGTGTCATAAGCGATGTCGCTGGTGTCCATACATATCGCTTTTTTTGCTATTTTGGATATAATGTGGTAGATAAATGTCCAAGCCGATCACCGTTCAGCCGTTCCCGCCACCGTTCAAATCAAAATCTTTTCCGTTTTTGGCAAAGTCTCGAGATGTTCACCATGAGGCCGCGCTGCCCTATGGAAGTCGCCGCCCCTCCCGGCCGGCGGTGGCCCAGCCCGCAATCACCGTGGCGGGGCTCTGGAAACCGGCGTCCTCGTCGTCCCCCGCGGCCGCGCGGCGCCGTCCTCCCATAAGCAGCTCAGCTGGATCTCCTCCACACCAATCGGCGGCGGATCGACGATGTGAGGAATTGAGGGGAGTCCGGCCTCCGGCCTCTGGAAGATCTGCCGGCCAGCGATGAACACGTCCGCGGCCGTCCATCCGACCGGGCGCATTAGCCACATATCCTCATCGCCGCCCGGCTCCGGCTCGCCGCTACCGTCGTCCAGGTCGTCGTCGGCCTCCGGGACTGCTCCTCCTCCGCCTCCGGTCTTGAGGGCGCCCACCGGTCCCAGGCTCCGCATCATCCTGGACGATCGGGGGAACGTGTCCGCCCTCGTCCACCGGGCCGCCGTTGGTGTCATCCACTTGTTCTTATTGGCCGCCTCCTTGACGACTCCCTCTTCCACGGCTCGTTCTTCCTCCTTTCCTGGAAAATTGTGGGAGGTAGATGCCGGGTTCGAGGAGGAGGCGTAGGGGCTGGTGGAGACGGAGGAGAAGGAAGACGACACAATACAACAATCATCCGCCGAGGAGGAGGAGGGGGAGGAGAGGAAGAAGGACTATTACAAGGGCATTTCCTCCGTCTTGTCCTCATCGGTGTCACTGGGGTACGGGCAGTCGGGGTACAACATCATATGAGCCCGGAGGAGGCCCAGGTTATGTACTTCTCCACCACCTTCATCAAGGAGGAGGAGTAAATGGAGTGGCACCTCTTCTTCTTGCTGTCCATGGAGGAGCAGGAGTAGAAGGGGGGAAAGGAGGGGGGCTCTAGAGTGAGATTCGTTAGTATTGTACAAGTAAAATAATGTGTGATATTATGTCATCTAGAGCTTGGTAATGCCCCCACTCTCATAATCTTGTAGCCGACATTCAATAGATCGACGAGGATCAGTCGCCAGGGGCAAATGGACCGCATAAAGGTCCTGTCATGGAGCTGCATCTCCATCGATTGAGGCATCAGAGCAGTCGAGGTCGACCGTGGTGGAAATGCATTCACTGTGCGGCGCCATCGTCTCCGTTCGCAGACATAGGCGGCTCTATCGATCAAGCACCAAGTAAGGAACACCCCGAGCATGCTATGTCTGCGAACGAACCACTTCCGCCGTCGGTGTGGCTACTATTAGTGGCCGCCATGGTGACGATGTATTTGACCTCTTTCACCATGGTGGGTTGTGTGGAGAAAGAGGGCCGAGACGGGCGTGTCCGATGTGACATTGTCCGTTCTGGTACTACCTACGTAACGCCGGTGACAGGTTATGAATCGGCTAGAACAACTGTAGTTCGCGGAGTATCTTTTGAACACCGTCAATCGATGAACGCGTGTTGTGTCCCGTCCCGTCAGTCAATGATGTGTGTTTGGTGTTGGTCACACAGTGATCATCAAACCAATTCACTACAACTTTTTCGTTCATCACATTCGTTTGTCACATCATAATTCCATTCGGCTCGTAAAAAGCTCAGTCTCCCAAGGAGCAACTGGATTTTCATCAACATCCACAACCTCGATTATCTCTAGATAGTTGCCGGTCTCTCATCGCATCGCAACTTTCAGCTTGCACCTCCACACATTCGATTGCGCGCTGCGGCACCTTCACCTCTCTCTTGTTTAGTATCTTCACCTCTCTCTTATATCAGGATTATTTTTTGTTCCAAAATGAAGTTCGAACTTGAAGCACTTACCCGCGTTTGCAGCCTTATGCTGGCGGTACGGACTGCCAGTGCCTGTCGGCGTATCATTGGTGGTTGCGAGGCAGAGCCCGGCAGGTATCACTACGTCGTTTCTTTTGATAGTTCAACTTCGGGGCATAATTGCGGTGGCTCCCTTATTAGTCCTGATACAGTTCTCACCGCCGCCCATTGCCTTCCGGGGATTGACAGGGCCTTCATCGGACGTCACAATTGGAAGACTGATACCGAAGAAGCGTATGAACTTGTATTGGGTTCGAAAATTCCTCACCCCGGATACTCCATGCCGCACAATGACATTATGCTGATTTTCCTCCAAGAGCCCGTGGATCAAGATGTCGAGTTCGTCAAGTTGAACCCTTACGAAGATGTGCCTCAAGACGAATCACTTGTAAAAGTTGTCGGATGGGGACTCACCGCCGAGGGCGGCGAGCGTTCAGATGTCCTCTTAGAGGTGGATTTGAACGCCGTATCTAACGAGGATTGCAACGATAGTATGGGAATGGGAATGATCGATGATGGCATGCTTT
>JALLOV010000816.1:0-10112 GCA_036939655.1 Thalassiosira allenii | reverse complement strand
AAGTTGAAAAAGGGGCGCGACATCCGAAAGATAACTTACACGTGAAATCCCAATTTGTTTGCCGGTTTTGCTTCCAAAATTTATGACACAAATCAAGTTGGTATCATTGGTTATATTTTGTTTACACGTATAACATGGATTTCTTCCTCTTCAACTCAAATAGAAGTCATTGAGTAATATGAAGAGTTGGTTGTTATCCGATCAGCTGAGGAAACCTATCTCGGATACAGTATATCAAAACATAGGCGTTTGGATTCACCACTTCTCCCTCAGATAACGGCTCCACTGAGTCATCGTCATATCTCAGCCATGCGTCATCGTCTTTTCGCATGAAGAGATCGTAGTGCCCGCTGTCTATTGTTCTGCCATAGTGATTGATCACAGCGCACAGTTTGTACTGAAAGACCATTCCTCCACCTAACTCGGTCCTTGACATGAAGCTGGATGTGTCTAGCATATCAAGATCGAACGTTACTCTGGTTGAAATTTTTTGTTCCCTGTTGTCAAACCTCTTTAACGAGATTAACAGGATTGGGCGTGGCATCAACTTGAAAGATTGGAGCGACTGATGACATGTTTTGCATGACGGACAGGACCTTTCCACCGTGCACTCTCTGAAGTGATGGTCAAGACACGAATCGATAGTCTGGCCGAATATTTCAGTGAATATGAAGGTCGACGTATCTGTCGTGTTCGTACTTTGTGCCTGACAATTAATGCAGGTGAGCTTCCCGATGACCGTGCTGCGGAAGAGGTCTGAAATAGGATCGCCCCCTCCTGCTGAGGCACGCAACGCATCGCTGAGATGATCGATGAGGATGTGCATGAATTCATTCGCGTCTTGTTGGTTGTCATTGACAAAACGATGAAAGGGAGAGCATGACACCAATGATTCCTGGAATTCTGTAACATCGGGCGGCGCCTGCAACGATATCATATCCTTGATCAAAGTGTGTAGTGCGATGGCTATGAAACCCCCTCGGCTCCCAAAGTCGTTGACCTTGTCTAAAGAGGAGAGATCGACTCTGTTCCAGAAATATCGATTGTGGAATATTTCCCTGGTGCACCTCATTTGAATAAGTGCTTGGATCACGGTAATCATGTAGCATAGGTTTCCGGGATTTTTCAGCCCAGTGGTTGTCATCTTTGATCCTGTTTCATAGCGCGACAGAAGATGGCGAAAGTGTGCCTGTCTGGATTTTGCTTGTACAAGGAGAATCCTTCGCTCGAGATTGTCTACTTCAAGAACGTTCTCTCCACCCTTCTTGTCACCGTCTATAGAATTGCGAAAAAGCAATTCTGCAAACTTCATCCGTATCATCATGGCGCGGCTTCCTGTGAATTCGGTTAGATCCCAGTTCCAAGCGACATTTTGATTGATATCCTTCACAGTCATGGTGTCGAAATCAGCATGACGGAAGTATTGTTCGACATATTCCAAGATTTTTTTGTCGATGGCCGTGTCCTCACAGTTGATGCCGGGTCGCGTGACCAAATGTTTGTTCGTACTTTTAGAGGCCGCTTCAAACACGGACGCCCCCCCATGTGACAGGATTTGGTAAACAAATCCCGTTCTTCTTTTTTCAACGTCCTCCAGGTACATGTTCCTGAGATCTCGTTCGATCATATGAGCTTGAACACTAGCAGCGATGCTTCTAGATCGGAGCCAATTGTTCAATTGAGGCAGAAGTTGCTGCTGGTCCAAAAGATCGCGTTTAGCGGCGTTTTCGAGCGCGCTTGTGACAGTGCTTGAATCTGAAATTGACAAGCCGACGACGAGAAAAAATGTGGAAGATTCTGTCGAGGGCCTGTGGAACAATTCTACCGTGTCTCCAATTCTGACATGTTCGCTTGTTTTAACCCGAGACCTTTTTGAACGGTCGCCGCCTTGGCGTGCCGTGGTTCGTAATACGACCGAGTCTCGTCTCAGATCAACGAAATTTTCGTTAGGTGCGTAGTAGGGAGAACCCTCTTCCCCCTTGGGCATGTTGTGGTGATGCACCCTCATCTTAACGGTAGGGGTTCTGTCTGGTTGATTGCAAATCCTGAGAATAGCCATAGGGTCAGGGTCATCTGTTTTCGTATTCATACCGTAAATTGCCAACACCTCGAAGTGGTTTCTGACAATCCCAGGGTATCTTAGAGAAAGATTCCCGTATACTTCGCCCGTGCGTAATTCGTACAGAGGGGCGCCTAAGTTGGGGAATACGAGAGCTTGTAGGGTCCTCGTCCGAACCGCCCATTTTTGATCGAGGATGGAGTGGCGTCCTTTCAGGCGGAACAATCCGATGGCGTTGGGTCGTAGCCTAGGTAGTTCCGCCATGGTAATAACTTAGTCGATAAAAGGGGAGGTGGGTAGGTACATCGTCGAGATGACTGATTGAAATTATGAGACAAAGGAACCTCAACAGCACCTGAACTTCAACATGGTGAGAAATCAACCCAAAGCTCGCGCTCACGTTCATCAAATGTGCCGACCGTTCCGTCACCCACGCCCACATGCTTTATGGTTATTGTCTGGCCAAAGCTTTGTGGCATCACAAAAAGCAAGACACTTTGCGTGTAAACAAATATTATGATCAGATTAGAGCGATCCTAACTCAATAAATGCTCTCGCACATCACATCTGGGGCACTAAACAAAACAAGATGTGGGGATGGAACAAATAATAATCAACGCTTGTATTCGATTCAGATGTTGCTTCACTTGTTGTCGGACACATTCAATTCCAAAGTCGAAATCCTAACTCAATAAATGCTCTCGCACATCACATCTGGGGCACTAAACAAAACAAGATGTGGGGATGAAACAAATAATAATCAACGCTTGTATTCGATTCAGATGTTGCTTCACTTGTTGTCGGACACATTCAATTCCAAAGTCGAAAACTCTTGGTTCTAGAGTGAATCCCTGCGCCGAGTCGAATAATATCTGAACCTGCGCCTTGGCATGCCAGCATTGATCACGTAGTTGTAATAATAGGATTCATCCCCAGTTACAAAGATGTCCCTCTGGAAATCACGGGGGTGCACAGGCCTGTAATTTTCCCTTGAATTGCGGTAGTAAGTGCGCTGTTTCTCGCTGTTTTGAACCTTTTTGCGCGTCCTTTCGTTGTCATCATTAGCAATGTCCGCCCAATTCTCCAAACGTTCCATTCCGAGGACCAGGTAGTCTTCCAGGTCTAGGTGCATGTTTGGCACAAGTAGGATAAGATTATCGAGTTCTCCAAGCATTGCACTTGACACTGACTGCTGAAGATGTTTGATTGACGGGATGCCCCTGTTCGGTCTGCCTCTGATACCCTCTGTCATGTTTTGACGAAGGTGGCTGTACGGCAAATCCATCAGTGAAAAACGAACCGTGGGGGTTACCCCGCTACTTTCAGCAACTCGCAGACCGCGTTGCGCTGGGATGATTGTGTCCAGAAACAGGCCGCCAGATATCCTCTCCCATCTGACCATGTTCTTGGCAGCAACTGTAATCCTAGCGCTCCTGATGGAGGGCGGGCGATTTTCTTCATTGCTCTTTGTGTAGAAATATACCATGTGAGCCACTTTGATAAAAATGGATGTAGGGTCGAAGAAGTGGAACTCGTTTCCTCCAGTTCCTCCCCCCTTGTGGAGTCCCGACATTCGTTCATACCTCGCTACGCAGCCGTTAAATTCATTCTTGAAACGTTCATCGTGAACTTTTCTGAAGAGTTGGCTCTCTCTGACGCTGTATAAAAACGCAAACCATTGATTGACCTTTCCCCATGTGTTAGAGGAAACCCCTTCCCCGCAGCTTTCCAGGATCTCCTTTGAAGCTTTCGTTAGCAATTGGATGTGAAGAGTGATGGGACAACCATCTCCCGGGTTGGGGTGCCTGGATAACGCATAACTTGCAAATAGCGGCACTTGATGTGCATCCGTCACTTTCTTCAAGAGTGGTTCGAGCGTGTTTTTGTGCCAAACTGACACCCTTTTGGTTAGATCAGATGACATGATGACGTTATCTCTGTTCGACCACCCCGCATCACACAGCATGACTTTGATCGCCAATATTTGAGAAAGAATTAATGCTTCAGGGTCAAGTCCCACAACTCCTCGTTGTGAAGCCATGATTAGGAAACTACTGACTAGACTTGAGTGGACTTCTGACGAGTTTGCGTAACTTTGTCTTTGTTCTCCTTATTCAGTCTGACCGTTCTAAGAAAATATGAGCACATGGTGTGGGGAGGTTGAATTATTTGCATATTGAAGATCTCACCTTTTGAAAAATATGAACTTTCTTATCGAAAAGTAGCTAAGCAGGGTACATATGAGCGCATAGGTGGACGACACAGATCAAAAAAAATGAGAACAAAGTGAAGTACGAATGCCTCACGAGAGTTGTAAAAGATGGCGCGAGGGTCTGAGATCCGCCAGTTGGCAAACAGGAAGTTCACTTCAAAAACACGGACGCGCCAATTTTTCAGAAAATTGAAAAGGGGGCGCAAGGTCGAAACTATGTACCTATTTATGTGCCCGTGAAATCCAAACTCACCTGAAAAAGTCGACTCGGTTTGCGATCGGGTTCCGGCGACACAGATAGAAAAATTATGAGAAGATTTGACAAGACAATCATTCTTTCAATCATTCGTTGCCCCCCCCCCCGCTGTGACGTGAGTCACAAGCACAATAGACCACGCCGACTTTTCGAGAAACTGTAAGATGGTGTGTCTCAGAGTTCCCCACATAGATGGCAACTAGAAGTTCAACATTCGCCGCCAATCTTTGTGATCCCGGATTTTTTGATGCGACACAGTAGATACGCGTAGAGCAGCACAGTACATGTTTTTTTGTCAGGACAAATCAGTTTTTTGTCAGTTAAGGAAAGTTAGGCGTACTACTACGTAGATACAAATAAGACTGTGTCACTTTCACTGGAAGCGAATGGGTGAAACGCCAGTTTGTGCGAAAAAATACACGGCGTCTTCATATGTGGTTGGCTCTCCCAAATCGGCCGCGCCGAGTTTTCAGAAAAATGAAAAATGGGCGCAAGATCGAAAAATTCCGTACGAGTTTTGATGCATACCTGCATTTTTGATGCATAACATCTCCACATAGATGGCAACTAGAAGTTCACGTGAAACGCCAGTTTGTGCGAAAAAATACACGGCGTCTTCATATGTGGTTGGCTCTCCCAAATCGGCCGCGCCGAGTTTTCAGAAAAATGAAAAATAGGCGCGAGGTCGAAAAATTCCCTACACTTTTGATGCATACCTGCATTTTTGATGCATAACATGACCCCCCCGTAAAATCATTGACTGTAAAAATAACAACACATCAACCTAACGTTTATATCTAGAAACCTTCTAAATTATACCTCGCCGCCCCCAGTTCGACGAAAATTGCAACCGGCCCTTTCCAATCCCTACCGAAGTCCACTTGAGGACACAAAACATAAGATGCCCAACGTTTCCTCAGACCTCCACCTCAGTTCTACGAGTCTTTCGGGGTCTTGCGCTACCAGCCTTCGCATTATTTGTTCTTGGACTCTTTCGGGATTGTTTTGCGATATCAGGTGTCCTTGTTTGACTCCTTTTCCCCCTGCCTGCCCTGGGCGTCCCCCTGTCTGCGTTAGGGGTCTTTGGAGTCAGCGTATTGTTGCCGCCCGCACGGGGTGTCCCCCTGCGTGCCCTGACGGTAGTTCCAGCCCGTCTATTCTCATTTACGACGGAGTGCGTGCTCACTTCCGCGGATTCCTCGGCGCCTTGACTCTTATTCCCTGCTGCATCCTCCCTTCCCTGGCTCTTTGCCCTAGCCAAGTTAGTTGCGTGTTGGAGATGTTGTCGTACAATGAACTGTTCCAAGTTGTCAACTCCGGTGACCTGGTCGACATAGTACGCGAGGCCCCGCCTCGCCACCTTGCGCACCTCCTCAAGTACGGTTGACCGTTCCTCGCGCGGAACGAGAATATTTGTGAGTATCGGCAGCGTCTCCCTGTCGTGAAGAACCCTTTNTTCCAAGTTGTCAACTCCGGTGACCTGGTCGACATAGTACGCGAGGCCCCGCCTCGCCACCTTGCGCACCTCCTCAAGTACGGTTGACCGTTCCTCGCGCGGAACGAGAATATTTGTGAGTATCGGCAGCGTCTCCCTGTCGTGAAGAACCCTTTCTTCTTCGTTCGGGTTGGTTAATGTTTGCCCCAGGAGGATGAACGCAACCAGTCTTGCGGTGACACCGTTATCTTGCGTGGCGGTTAATCCGAGGTTGTTCGCGGCCCTCTGTGCATATCCTTCGATCATTTTTTCCTTCACACTGCATTCCTGGTCTCCATTGATTATTGGGAACATTGCTGACGCGAGAGATTTCATCGGATTGACATCAAGCATTGGTTGCAGTTTGGTAGTCAAGATGGCTTCCTTGAACCATTTGACGACAGAGACCAAAGTGACAATCTCGTCGTTCTTTTCAAACAAAGAGAGGTTTTCCAGTTCTTGTCCGTCGTGGTAGACGGGTATGGGTTTTGCGTCCCTGAGGTGCAGCCAAAAGTCTTTAAACAAATTTGCTTGTTCTTTGTAGCGAAGGGCTTTAAACCATTTTGACGTTTCCTCGACTGCCTGGTGGAGGACATAAGTGGGAAGGAGATGGGTAGCGAAGTCAACCCTCTTTGCGCGTGTAGAGAGATACGTCTTGTTTGACTTCATTTGGATCTGCCTGCTGGAATACTTGGCTGTGATATTGATGCTGCTGACATACATCTTAAGCCATCCCGCCGCAGGCATTCCATCATTTGTTTCCCAATTCTTCAAGCCTGATGTGATGCAACCTTGGATGAAAACCGAACAATGATTGCTGCACCTCGACCAAAGAACCAGAAGGAGCACCGCAACTGAAGAATTCGGCACTCTGGGAGTAAGTTCTGAGATTGGCTCCGGTTTTTCCAAACCATATTCCTGCCAGAAATTTGAGGGAATAACAGTGTCCAGAATGAACTGCGATGAGGCATTAATCCACTCAATCAGACTGCCTTCAGTGAAAGCCTTCTTGATAACGGGGCGTGTGTTAATGACATCTTCGTCTTCGCCACGTTGGCAAAAATTTAGGACATCTTCCAAGAAATTACCCGTCGTTTGGGGTGTGTCTTTCGATTTCTTCTTGTCTGGCTTGTTTCGCGCTTTTTTATCGCTCATTTTCTCTTGCCTGGCATGTTGTTCAGTATTTTCCTCGCCAGAATTACCCGTCGTTTGTGGTGTGTCTTTCGATTTCTTCTTGTCTGGCTTGTTTCGCGCTTTTTTATCCTTTCCAGAATTGTCCGACTTTTTTGAGGTACGTTTCGTCCGGGTTTTTTTTGCTACGGAGGTTGGCATGATGTTTGTGGGGGGCAAAGGAATAATGAGTAATTTGTTCTTGATTAAGGGGAGACCCGAACCTCAACAACGACTCTCTCTCTAGAGAGATCGATTTGAAAATTATGAGATTATCCAAGGAATATTCGAGCGCGTGTTGTTGTAGGTATATAGAAGAATGGACGCAAATGAATTGAAAATTGTGAGAAAAAAGAATCCTTCTGGAGAGATAACAACATGTTGTTTTTGACTGTGTGATCTCAGTGATGACCTACCTTTTTTATTTTCAAAGAAATAATCTCGACGAACACAGTGATCTTTTTTTTTTGTGCTACCACAGAGACGCAAAAACGCCCTTGTGTGATTTTTTGTCTTCGTTGTGACTGCACATATGACTGTTTCCAAGACAGGACGATGTTTTTCGTAACAATCGTAACGATTTAAAAAATTATGAGAAATCTCTTTCTCTTTTTGAAAATTATTGGCGAGACCGCACCTTTTTCGTGTGTTTGTGGGACTGCAATGATTACCACATCTCTTGTGTTTTGTGTGTGTTCAAGAGGACGAGACTGCGATGATGAGCAGATCTCGAACAGAGGAGAGCTGATGATGTGTTTTTGTAACGATCTTCTTCTTCCGATGCAGGGCGATATTTTCCGTAACGATCGTAACAATTTAAAAAAATATGAGAAAATCACATGATACGAAATGACATTGTTATGAGATCTAACTGCCTAGAGGTACTGTTGTGTAACACTCTTTCCTTCTTTTTGGAAATTATTCGCACGTTCCCGCCCACAAAGTACGTACGATAATAGGTGAGTAGCTATCTACCTCAGATCTCTCAGGGTATGTCCATGAAGGGTAGGTCGCTGGGATATTGAGTCATCCAGTTGTATACTCCTTGTGGAATATATGGGATCAGTCGTGTGGCCCAAGCCGAATCATCCTCAACGAAGTCATCTGCGCTTTTTATGCAACTGTGGAGCTGTTTTCTGCTGTTCATTACTACAATGACGACAGTGTCCTCGATGCATGTTTTCACGCGGTACCCTGGCCCCCCCTCTTCAGTTTCAAAGACCGCAAAGTCAGTACTGGCTACAGGTCCACCTTTGCCAGCTCTTCCTCCGCCTGTTCTGTAGCAGTTGAATGTTGTGCTGTCGACATCACCTGGATCTGTATGTGCAGCAACGATCTCCTCCTCATGAGCCCAATCAAATGATTCTAATCCTGGTCCCCATCGCCTCAAAATGAACTGCGACGACATCCAATTGCATTTGGTGGTGCTTTGGTATCTCAGAGGTGGCCACATCAGGTTTCTATTTTTCATGAACAGTTGGTTCTGTGAGTATACGTTGCCGCAATGCAGGGCTATACATTCTGAAACATGAGAAGAAATCCCTCCGACTATTTCCGCCAAGTGAAAATGTTCCGACAGTGTGAGGGACTTCCTCAATGCGGGCTGATTTGGGGGGCGAACCGATGGAGGGACATTCTTGCCCATGTTGCCAAACCCAGAGACAATGTAACGACCTCCCCCGAGGTCGTCCTTCAACAGCCGTTTCTTATCCAATTTGGACAAAAAATTGTCGAGTTCTGGACCACGTTCGTCCATGTGCTTGTGCAGCGCCCGAAGTGCTCTATTGTAGGCAAACGCAGCCTTCGTGCATGTTCCTCTGTGAGCTGCACCCTTGGGCGAGCCTTCTTGGTGCGAGTCCCATGTAGACTCAGTGGGTGGAACGAGTGAGGCACAGGGCTCCCATTGATCAGAAAGGTCTGTTCCTCTGTACCCAGCCCGCGCCTCTGTTTTCCAACATATCTGTACTTCAAGGTGTTGGCAAAGGAGAGGTCCAGTCGAGATGACAACATGGGGGGGGGGTTCTTTACTTTTTACTTTGGATCTGAGCCTAAAGGGAAAAAATGGAATAAAGATTATCGTATCTAAACAAGTGTGTCCCAATCTCCCATGTTTACTTCAGTGTCGAAAACCGCCTCACTGTCGGTGGGTACAAAAGTTTCAAGAGAACCCTGACTTCCATTGTCTAGCATCACTGCCATTGCTGCTTCATCAGCACCGTCTCCGTCATGGGCTCCGTCATCATCATTTTCCTCATCCGGAGTTGATTTATGTTTTGCCTTTTTCTTCTTGGGATCGGTGGCGTCCTTTTTTTCGGCCTCTTTCGTCTTAGGAGTGGCGGCGTCCTTTTTTTCGGCCTTTTTCTTCTTGGGAGCGGCGTCCTTTTTTTCGGCCTTACTCTTCGTGGGCGCGGCGGTGTCCCTTTTTTTGGCCTTTTTCTTCTTAGGACCAGTTAACCTTTTCTTCTTGGCAGCTGGCGTGGCATCATCTTCGTCAGAGTCGACGAGATCATCACCCGCCCCAGCCCCCCCCTGATTCTCCCTTTCCTTCCGCTTCACTGCATTGGATGCATTGGTCTTCGCTGGAGTTATCTTTCCATTCTTTTGACTCCCTAATGATTGCAGAGGACTGGTGTCCTCACCATCATCATCATCATCTGATGATTTGTCGTCGCCGGATTTGGAGGGAAGCGATTTCCCGCCAATTTTGTTAGGGTTGACATGCCGCTGCTTGTGGCTTTCATCCCCCTCCCCGTCCTGGTTCTCGTCGTTCGCGTCATCGCCCTCCTCCTCCCCCGACGAGCTCTCCTCCTCCGAGCTCTCCTCCTCCGAGCTCTCCTCCTCCGAGCTCTCCTCCTCCGAGCTCTCCTCCTCGTCCTCCTGGTGCTTGTCATCCTCGCTACCGCCGAAGACACGTCGCTGGTGGTTAGGGTGAAAGGGTGAA
>JALLOV010000749.1:0-12077 GCA_036939655.1 Thalassiosira allenii | reverse complement strand
TGTGGCTCTTTTTATCCGAGGGAGAGCTTCCCTTTCCAGCCTTCCTCTTGCTTGTTTTTGCGTAGGCCAAGCTCCTCGCTGCGCTGTTGCCACGTGACGGTTTTTGGCTCGCCCCGCTCCGCGTGGCACGGGGTTGGGGCTGCCTTGGGGCCTTCACTCTTTTGGCGCCCCAGACTCTTCAGCTGGCGGCGTACTGCTCCCATGGCCCTTGGACTGAGGGTCCTTTGGGCCATCTACCTGCGCGCCCTTGGGCGCGTGGTTCGCCGTGGAGCGCGAACCATTGGTAGCGGCAGCTCGCTGGTGGGCCGTGTGACCCTCCTGGCGAGCACCAGGGGCAGTGCCGTTCTGGCTGGACTGCTTGCGGAGGTCCCTGATACCTCTGCGGAGTCCTGCCTGATTCCGTTGTTCAAAGTACTGCTGAGTGTTGAGGGAGGAGACGTCGACCGCCTCGTCGTGGGCGAACATCTTGCCAGCGCTGTCCGCAGCATCCTGGATGCCCTTGTCCTCGTTGTCCAGGGTGGACATGTCGATCCACTCGGCCGCGGCCGCCTTGAGCTCTTCTTCCTCTTCATCCCTCTCGAGGTCGAACTCGACATCTGCGTCGAGGGAGACGGTCTCCTCCACGGGGTCCCAGGAGGAGCTGTTCATGGCGAGGCGTACGTGCAGGTCACGGAAGGCCACCGTGAGGAGGTCCTCAACCCCTTGCTCGGTGGCGTTCTTCTCGATGGCGAGGTAGTACATGACCCACGATGCGAGGTGGACAGTCATCTTCTCGACCTGGGCCCTGCGGCGTGCGTCCGCGGGGAACAGGATGTCCCAATCATTGTTGGAGTCTTGCCCGAGAGAGTCGATGAGAGGACGCTCCACGCCCTCACTGATCTCGATGGTGAGTCCAAGGAGCAGGTCCCTGAGAGACAGGGTGATCGTGCTGGTGGCAGTGGGGACCATTTCGCCAGACGTCTCATCCGTCTGCCAGTCCTCGGCTATCTCGATCTCGACAGCCGTCGTCATGTCCAGGATCCCCGAAGACGAGAAGCGGGACAGGCAGTTGTTCCCTGCGGCGTGGCCGTCCAGAAGGGCCCTGTACTTATCGATCGACTTGCGTGGGGCTTCCTCAGGGGGGGAGATCAAGCAGTGAGCCAGGCGCCCCAGCCCGTGCCTGCGCATGGCCTTCTTGAGGTGCCCGCTTCCGATGATCTCGAGGATGTCGTCCCTCCTCGTGGAGTCGAACTCGATCTGGAACACCTTCTTGTTGGCAGCTGGGGTCTTGGACCGTCCTTTGTTCTTCTGTTCCCAGCGGTTGGGGACGAAGCTGTTGGGGGCGTAGTTCCACGAGATGATGTGCTTGATGTCGGTTTGGTTGGCGCCGCAGTTGCGCTGCATGGGTGACAGATTGAGCTCTGGATCCTGGAAGTGGGATACTGTGGCCTCCCTGAGAATGAGAGGGAACTCCTCCTGGACGTAACGCAGTTCGAGGTCGCGAGGGACATGGAGCATGATCAGGTCGGACGTGGAGTGAACCACCTGGAGCCGTTTCACCTCGATCTTGACGCCCGCCAGGGCCAGGTCGAGGATGTTATCGTCCATCACCTCCGCGAACTCCCCCATGGTAGCAACTCGAGCAACTATGTTAAAGTCGCGCCCGTACTCGCCGCCGATGTTTTTGGTGAAGTCTTCGTACTTATTGGTGTAGCAGATGAACTTCTTGATGTTGCGGAACTCCTTGGGTAGCTGGCTGCCGCGCTGTATCACCTTGGAGTGGTCCATGCGGTCGAGGGGAAGAAAGACGATCGAGTGCGCCGACCCATAGCAGTCCGTGAAGTTCTCGATAATCAGGTCCAGCACCTGGCACGTCCTGTTGCGGATGTTATCGCCCGTGCTCATCTTGTTGTTCTTGAACACCTTGAATGAGATCCAGAGGAGCACCCTCCACGGGAAGAGGGCCAGGTCCAATGCAGAGGCCTTCCTGGAGGCGACCTTGCTGTAGGACGTGTCTTCCTCCTCCATGTCGACGTCGTCGTCTCCCTTCTCGCCCATCTCGGCGTCCTCTGCCGATGCCGTGGCTGCCTTGTTCTTCCTGGCCTGGGCTTGCTTCTGCTGAGCCTGCCTGAGGACCTGGAAGGCGTTCCTGCCCCCTCCGCTGCGGGGATTGGGGGTGGTGCCGCCTTGCTGCTCCGTGGCCGCACCTTGGTTGTTGCCCGCGGCACTGTCGTTCCCCTGGCTTGGCTGCGTGTCCGTGTCCATGGACTGATCCTTCTGCTTGGTTCCTCGTGCTGCCTGCTCCTGTTCGGGGGAGACCTGCGTGGGGTCGTCGGTCCCCTTGGTCTCGTCGAGGTTGCGCTTCCCGCCCGCCGTGGGGGTGGTCTTGTCCGACATCCCCGCCTCGTGGTCGAACGTAGTTGGCATGGTTGGTTCGTCGTCGGCGCCGTCGTTGTCGTTCGGCTGCTGCTCGTCGCCTCGCTTGCCGCTGCGGTCGTTGGGCCTGAGTATTGGCTGCTGGACGAATTGGCTGAAGCTGCCGCGGACGGGGCTATGGTTGGTGAACCCGTTCATGGACTGAGCCTTTGAGTCATTGGGGCAATCTATTGGGGCAGTCCCTGCAGAGCCGCACGTGCTGTGAGGAGCAGGGTGTGAATGCGTGTGCCATCGCGTTGTTGTTGCAGTTTGGGGGGGCGGGGATGTGCTGGTCGTCATTGGCCGGTTGCCGCCCGCGCTGGCCTGCCTCCTGAGTTCAAACGCATTCAACCGTTCTGTCTTGTGGCTTCGCTTGGGCGGAATCCCTACCGTCTCTCCGTTCGGCCATGGCGGTTTCGGTGGAGGGGCGGGGAGGGCCATGAGCGCGATGGAATTCCGTATTGTCAGCCGCACGTCTCCAATGATGGCCGAGAAGGCATAATTTGGCGCGAAAAGTCTGAGTTTATTCCGTCCAACGTCAGGTTGAGTGGGTCTGCTTCGGCGAGACTCGTACTCAACGGCTTTCCGCCATTCTAGATACCCAACGGTGGAATCCATACTCCAAGGTAGCTGCTTCTGACTCGGTTCGCCAGAGTTCCCTCCGTCAAAATCCCACTTCCCTCCGATGTCCTTGTGCTCCCTGGTCGACCTCATAATGCACCCCATAGGTTGCTGCTTATGTGCCGCCCAGTCCAATGATTCGGATAGGAGGGCGTCGCCAATCCTTGCGGATGTATGCCGAACCCATCGAGACGTTGCGGGTGGAGGCAACCAGGCCTTATCCCAGGCCTGCCAGGATGGTCGCGTATGGTAGGCGCGTCGTGGTGTGGGGACGTGCACTAGCGCACTCGAGGGAGTCAGTCCGGAGGTCGGGGGCCCTTTCCACCATCGCTCTCGCTGCGACGCAGATGGCGTGTTGGGACTCCGAAGTCGTTGAAAGTCCAATTGCAGTGAGGAACTTGTTGAGAGACCTCTGTGGTGGTGGGCCTGAGCAGCTGGTTGGAACCTTGCGATCGCTGATCCACGTTGCAGATGATCCAGACATTGAGCGTGCTCTGTTGGATGAGTATGACGACGTGATTGAGATCCTCGATCCTGTGCACGAATCTTCGTCCTCTTCCAATCCCAGGGACCATGGAGCTCTGTATCCAAATGATAGCGATGCGGAGGGTAGTGCAGACGGATCCCTCGCCTCCTCCAACGATCTTCAAGCACATGCTCATCATGTCGATTTGATGGGAGTTGATCTCGATGAAGATGATCAGGTGCCTTCAGATCACGAACGTTATGTAGCCGCGAGCGAGTACGCCACGCTAGTCGAGTTCTTGCAAGGGAGCGCCAGTGGCTCACATCTGCTGAGGGATTTTCGTGCCCTCCTGGGTCGTCGTCATGATGAGGGCGATCACCCCTTCCCTCCATTGAGCGAGACGACCATTGAGCGTCGCTTCCATCCCAGGCACTCTGTGGGGGCTGCCAGGCAGCGGGCGCAACGTTGGGTCGCGTAGGGGTTAGTCGTCTTAAGTCTAGTACTCTCCTATCTGTCAGTACGATACCTCTGCTGTAGTTCTGTACGTAGGCCTGGGGTTGGATCGTAGTCCCGTGTGACCACGGGACCACTGGATGGATATTTGGTTTCCAGCCTATATCCCTTCGTCTCTCTTTTTCCGCCTCTCTATTATTTTCAGTCCCGTATGAAACCAGAATTTTGGCAGAGATTTCCCTGTGATCTCGCCCCTGAAGTGAGTCCCGCGTCCGCACTCCTTCTACCATCGCCACTCCCTCGACAGGTCCCCCCATGTTCGCCGTTGCTGGGGGAAGTAGGGGGCCTGTGGGAGAAGGGGCAGAGGCAGGAAAGAGAGAGGGGTGAGGGGGCGGGGGGTTTGCACGTCTAATACTGTTGGACTCGCCCATGAACCCCCAGAATGCGAGTAGAGCTGTGATGCCCAAAATTCGCGCCAGACTTGCCCCACTGCTTCTGTTTCCAATCCGCTGCGCTGTCCCCTTGCATCTTCTACTTGATGGTCCTTCTTGGGACTGCGATGGCTGTGGGGGATGTGCGGGCGAGACCCCCCGTCTTTGCGGAGGGGGCCAATTTGGAGTAGGTGGAGGTTGAGGGGGTGGTGGAGGCCAAGGGGGAGGCTGCGGGGGTGGTGGGGGGTGGTGGCCGTCATTCCCCCTCACTCCCTCCTGTCCAGCATCTTGATTCCTGCTCTCTCGTGCTCGTCGAATCCTCTCCAGGATCGAGGCTAGCGACTCGGTCTCGTCAGGCCACACGTCAAGGACGACCTCCGTAAGCCGTCCGTAGAATCCTGACGTATGGACCCAACTGTCGTCCTGCCTCTCCGTCCCTCCATCCCCGAAGAAAAGATTCACCGCGGCCTCTCTCCCAAGCCTTCGCTGTTGCGTATGGAACGACACAACATGAATCCTCATGAGCCAGTTCGCAGTCTCGACGTCACCCGCGTCGAGCAATGCTCGGACCCGCTCTTCCTGATCTCGCCATGCCCGTGGCTGCAGATACAACCAAGGGGACCCGGACATCCCCTGAGCCAGTTCCCGGCCTCTCGGCCGTCCATCTCCACTGTCGCCGCCGCTGTCGGCGTTGGCCGCTTCCTCCATGCTTTCGCCTAGTAGTGTAGGTTTAGTACTAATTCCTACGTTGAATTCTCATTATAGTGTGTGAGCCTATCGATTTTCACTTTCGGACAACAAGCTTCGCGCGGTTGTGGAGGCGTTCAAGAAATCTGGCAAGGCTAGCAGGGGCGTAGCTTTTGCATGTTGCATCGATGGAGAAACGAAGGCGTCTGCGAAGGAAGGTAACAGAACCAACAGTGCAACGAGGACAGCAGGGCTAGCCATTGTCTCTAGACGCTCTAGGTACTACTCAGGGCGGCCTTTTTGAGCCACGTTTGAGACAGGTTTGAGAGTAGAGCTGAAGCTGTTCTTGCTCAATGTTGCATGCGTCATGCGTTGCAAAAAGAAACTTTTCTCATCCCCCGGGTGGTACACTTCTTGAACTTATGTTTTTCTAGTGGGAACAACTTTGCACAAACACATGAAGAGAATCTAGAAGTACTAATGAGGGGATAGAAATATCAAGAAATAATAGAGAATATTATGGGAGTAAACTTTTACCAGGTAGATACGGAAGGTGGATCTGAGGACTGCCTTGTTCAACATCATAGATCTTCTTTTAGCGACAATGGGATTTAGCGAGAATTCGAAGAGAGAGGATACAACCGGCCGCCCTACCCCAGTTTGTATGCTATTACTACTACCGATACTTAATTGCTTCTTTGAACGCCTCCTTTGCTTTTGTTCTCAGCTCTGCTTTTGTTGGTTGCTATTAATGTCAGTACTCTTTCCCTTAGATGACGTACCATTTCCTGTGAATGGAAAGCGAGTGAATATCCCTGCCAATGATGAAGGTTTCAGTGGTACCGATACTGGGGTTGTCTCGCATCCATTGGCACCACTGGAGTAATGCATGTTTGAGACTCCTGGTTTGTCCTTTCTTATTTCTATGCTGGAGCGCATTACGACCGGCATTCCTATGGACTCCAGAGATCGCTCGATATTGAGAGACCTCATGTTATCTCGACGGTTGGCGCTAATCGGATGGAGTATCTGAGAGGTGATAGACTAGCTGTTAACCTAGACCCGGAACATGAGGCCAAACCAACCAAACGCTAAAGCTCTGCAGTGATGGTTCTCATGACAAGAGCACATGATTTGCCAACCTCATCTTGCTCATCAGAACCTTTTCCCAGCTTATCGAAATACTGCTCGCACGAGTTCAGCGCATCCTCCAGAGATTTTCGCACGTGCAAAATGGCATCCGGCGTCCAGACCCCTGGCACATGTTCGCCTTCCGCAATGGCAGTCATGAGCCCCACGGCCTCCGTGACTATTTGGGCACAGTTGTGTATCTCCAGCACGGCAGACGGACAATCATCAGCGGGATGGCCGCCTTCCTCCGAGGCGGATACCCACCGTCCAAGGCACAGTCGAAAATCGCCGGCGGCAAGACGGACGAGTGTGCACAGCGGCCACGTCAGGCCAAGGCGATGTTCCCGGTCTGCCTTTTCTCCGGATTGAAACCACCACATGTAGTAAGGCGATGAAGTCACATCTCTAGATGGAGGTGTGGTAGATATGAGCCAGTCTGTCCCAAAAAGTTGCCACAGCTCGAGAAAGAGCAGGTAAATGCTCCCACGCATCGAGGCTGGAGTTGTGGTTTCCGATTTCATCGCCCCCTGATCGGGAACGAAGTTGCACAGGACCACCAGCCCGTAGAAAAGAAACGACCGGATCGCGAAGGTGAATCTTTCGATGCTATCCTCTCTCTTGGTATCACTTTCTCGTGCCACACAAGAAGAATGAAAGTGGTGAAAGGTAACCTGCCGAGACGGCCGATCTTCGTTGCTCAGGACAAGAATGCGCAGATGAAGGTACTGCAACATAACCCCGAAAATATCTGCGGAGAGGGACCGACCTTGCTGCGACCAACGTATCAGTTCGTACAGAGTATCCTGCGCCAAGAGTGGTGGATGGTCTGCCTCGTTGACTGTACTGCCATTATCAGTTCTTTGCACGCAATTAGAATGTTGCTGCAATAATGATTGAATACAAGAGATGAGCGCGACATCGTACTGAAGATTCCAGTCGTTTTTCTCTTCGACTGAAGCCCCCTGTTCGACCTCGGACGAACTCTTCCCGTCCAATATCGCATGAATCGTCTTGATCATAATCAATTGCTCGCCGTTTGGATTGCGTGAGATCTCCTCGTCTGTCTCAATGATTTGAGATGTTGGCATTCCACTTGCTCGCCGACGCGCCACCAATGTATCCACGCTCTCGAACCACAATTGAGACATTAGCTTGCTCTGCTCGTCGCCTTGCGTGCCGACATCATTCCTTGACAGTTTGGCCAAAAGGTTCTGTGCCACCCAGGCCACTTCCACGTCCACTTCGTCCATCGAACGGGACGACCTTTTACGTATGGCCGCGAGCAGAGAAGACAGCAGATGGCGCTCGTACTGCCACACGCGAACGTCGCTGCTTCTCCCTTGGGCGTGCAGCCCCTTTCCAACTTGTCGATGGTCGCCACCGTTGATCTTTCTTCCACTGGAGCCATCAGATCCATCCCAGGACGGTGGGCAGTACCTCAGGAACGAGACACGCGTCGCGAGGCGCAGGTAGGCGGAGCCATCAGAAGTCGGTCCGGCATCCTCGGACGCGACGTAATGACGAACGAGACGCACCGCGAAGCGGAGGAGCTCGCAGTCGTTCCGTTCCAGCGCGTCGCGGAGGGCGGACGAGCCGTTCTCACCGTCGTCGCATGCCACGGCGGGACTTTGCGCCGGAGGCCTGCCTCCGATATCGCCGTCGCCGCTCGCTACTTTCCCCGCGGCGATCCCGATGCCATCGCGACCGGGTGGAGAGCGCAGCAGCAGGACGAGGGAGGCTAACTGGTGGTCGTCGTCCGGAGGCTCGTGGTTCATAGCTTCGTCATCTGATGGGGATGGGAGGGAGTGGGGGAAGATGGGCTTGCTTCTTGCGTTCATTGTAGATTCCCGCCACGTTGGTACTTGATTCCTACGTCAAATGTACGTTGCGTCTCTATCTTCTACCTATCTAATCTCTGTCTAATCTTCTTGCCCTGCTCCTTCTGCCTTTGCGCAGCTTTGCGCTCATCAGCATCTCCCCCTTGCTTCAATTCAGCTCCCCCTCTCATGGTGGTGGACCTGGCAGTGGTCGTGTGAATCTCCGATCTCTACAGCAACGCCTCCTATCCTATCCTCCGAGAGCATAGACTTCGACCATAATCTATTTGTTCTTCATCAGCACCATTCACCAACCTCGGCGTTCACCATGTGGGATCTCAAGTGCATCGCCGCGGCCATCTGCTTCCTGACGTCGAACGTCCTGTTCATCGTCCACGGCGTTCTCATGATGGAGGAGAGCAAGCACGCCAACTCCCAAACGGCCGGCGAGGACGCGGCCAACGACAATCCCAACTACATCGATTCGGGAGGGTCGTATCCGGGCGCCGAGAAGGAGAACGCCGAGGTCAAGCCGACGAGCTTCAGCTTCGAGAGCTGGAAGGACTTGGACCCGGCGTACATCGAGGAGAGGTGGGTGCACAGGGAGCAGCAGAGGCCCATCATGATGTGCGCCGCGGTGAGTTGATATTATGCCATCTGTGTTCCATGTTAGGAGGATCCAGTTTTGTTAGAGGAGTTCATGTAGATGTACTCACATTCACTCTTCGTAACTTTCCTATTAACGAACACCATGACCGCACTGGATACTGATACTGGATACCGAATGCAATGGATAGTTGTTTGGGGCGCTTGCTTGGTTCTGGCTGATCGTGCCCATCGTCCAGTCTGCATGGGTGCTGAGTCGAGGGGGGAAGAGGGCAGTCGGTGCTCACATGTTATTGGCTGCGGTGAGTGAATCTTTTTTGTGTTCTTCACATGATATAAGATCATATTCCGTCTGGCATTGTGTATTGTAACCTCTCGCAGCTGGCAATATGCGGTGGTGAGTGAATCTTTTTTGTGTTGTTCACATGATTCCAGTGTTTGATGAATAACATATGATCTGAGTCTTCTGTCTGGCATTGTGTAACCTCTCGCAGCGGTGGCCTCATCGAATTCCTGGCACGTCTCCTTACTGTGGGTATGACGAATGCTGCACAGTGGCTAGCCAAGGATTTCAACCTGGACGATTGGGATTCTCAAGGAGACGGCACTGGATGGCGAGTCTTGGAAATGATCCACATCGTGACACGGGGTATGCTGCTCTGGATCGACGCCTTCGAGGCTTTGGCTCTCTTTGGCATCGTCGTTGTCATCTTCTATAGTGTCGCAACCGAGCCCAAGTTCAAGATGAAGCGCAGCTCGTCCATCATTGTGGAGAATGAGGATGGAGCAGATGCCGCCTCTGGAAGCGCCGCGGCTGCATTGGGAGACACTGGTGGCGATTCCTCATCTCCGGCTTCTTCGCCCCCGCCCACGGCGGCGTTTGCGGCAGTGACGAGCAAAGTCCCCGTCAAACCAACATTCACCAAATGCTTTGCTGGCTATGGTCTGTTTGTAGGTATCCTGGCTCTGTTGGATTTTGTCGCCGATGTGCTGAGGTTTGTTGACTGGAGGCTATTCGGCCGGATCGCCATGGCAACTAATGCACTACTGGGATGCATTTTCTTACCGATTTGGCTCCTCTGCTTGGCGAGGCAGCTGCCCAAGGCCACGGAACGCTTTGAGCGCGATGAGAAGCGGGCCTCAATCTTACTGAATACCGTTGAAGATAGCGAGAAGACCAGATTGACGGTGGGGGTGGTTTAGAATAATAATAATAATAATAATGGCCACGGCGGCGAAGAAGCCGGAGACGAGGAATCGTCTGGTCCATACGTACCCGTACCATTACCATAGATAGTAGATACGTGGCGGCGGCTGCCGAGCGAGGCACGATTGCGGATTGCGGGCAAGCTCAGGCGACAGGCGACAGGTCGCAGATGAAGATCAAAGATTCGAGATGATGGCGGCACATTTATTTTCAATCTAATAAGAACTTCAGCATGGCCGACGCTAACAACCAGTCCGCGGGCTCAAATGACGAGCCCGACTTCCGCGTGGTCAACGGTAGGCTTCAGCTCCGGTGTGACAAATGTGTCAAGGACGGGCACGACGGGTACAACGACTGTGGTGACGGCGGCAACGGTCGTGTAGAGGCAAGGCGTGAAATCGTTTGACCTGGATAGTTATGCCACTTTCTGCTTCGGCCAGGTCATAATACGAAAGCCAGTGTGTGAAGAGAAGCGGCATGTCGTTCACATTCGACTCGACAAAGGCGTCGTCGATCACCACGTCCGGATCATGTCCCAATCCCTCGAGGTACGATCGAGTGTACCTCACGAAATCCCTGTCCTCACGCATTAACAACATATTGGATACATGATTAGGATCAAGGATGCAGGCCATAATGTTATCAAGCGCAGCACAGTCTGGATCGAGATCCCACTGCTCCCCGAATACAGAAACAGCTCTTCCCAAAAATTTCCTCCAGTTCTCCTTCAGATGAGTAACACAGTTGGTTGCAAATTTATCAGCAGAAGCTCTTAGTGGATATTGCACCCCGGGCGGGTAGTTTCCATTGCTATCGCATACAGGTTGTAGAGTCTCCGTCCTGTCCAATACGAATTGCGAAAGACCAGGTTGTTTATGCTTGGGGTTGAAGCAACGCCTTACAAACGTAGAAGAATGTGTACCATCTTTCAAGGCTGGGAACGGCTGATTATTATGGTATGCATCAAGCAAAGTATAATACACCCTGACAGAGCCAAGGAGCATCGCCTTGGAATTGATCTCGACACGGGAGTCTATAAATCCTTTGATGAGATCGTTCACTCTTTCATCCGGCTGCTCTTTCAGAAATGTATTTTGGTACGCTCGGACAGCAACAACAGGGCGTTTATCAACGGGCATGGTGGCAACTATGGAGAAAGGAAATGCCAGGCACTGATCAGGCGATGCGAGGTGATGAGAGATTGAGCGAGGTGATGCGTGATAGGTATCTACTAGAGGATGCAGCGGCAGAGGACGACTTGCTTTGAGCGCTCTGA
Source organism: Thalassiosira allenii (assembly GCA_036939655.1). Classification (NCBI taxonomy): domain Eukaryota; phylum Bacillariophyta; class Thalassiosirophyceae; order Thalassiosirales; family Thalassiosiraceae; genus Thalassiosira; species Thalassiosira allenii. Next base: position 988 of record JALLOV010000749.1, on the reverse strand, counting down.
GCTGCGCGGGCTGCTCAGCGCTGCGCAGGCTGAAAGAGGAGGAGCGAGAAGACAACAAAATGCATGAGGCGAGCCAGCCAGAAAAAGTGGCTTGCAACTCCGACGGGAAAAGAGGAGTAAAAAAGATCCCTCAGCGACACACAAGTTCGGATGGACAACCTTTAGAATAAGATTAGATCTAATATTAGACAAAAAGGATAGACTGAATACATAATATAATAGTGTCATGTCACTGTCATATCATGCCAAACTTCATTCTCAGGAGTCTAGAGATTGTCATTTGACATCCTAGCTCGTGTCTGAACTTTTCGAACCTGGCGGCCTTTTCGGAGCGGTCACAAACATCTCCAAATCTTCACGTCACGCTGACTCTCAAATAACATTCGATACAAGACGAGGGGAACTGCCAAACGACAGGGTGTCATCGACGCGTCGAACCTCCGGCAGGCGGCAGGGAACATCCGATCTGTCTCATGTTTGACACCTCGTGTCAACATGCACCACTCGACACCGCAAATGCAAGAGAATCGGATCCAAAACGGAGAGCGCGAGCACAGATTCGGGAGCAAGCACCGAGCACGGCATGCACAAAATGAACGGGCCGGATAGATATCAGCTCATAATTTCGACTCATCGCTCTGCCAAGGTGGCGTGTTAACACCTTGGCTCTGCCAAACCGCAAGCATGTGGCGAAACAAACGACGCAAGCGGAAGTGGCTGATAGGATATGATGGTGGCGGGTAAGTAACTCGTGCTGATAAATGAAGTTTGTCTTGACTCTAGAATCTACTCATGATATCTCAATCCATCCTCTCTCGCGAAACGCAGACCGGAGGGGTGTACTCCGCCGCGGCCACGCCAAGAAACGACGCGCACACGAACACGCAAAGGTCCTATCAAGGCTATCACTGAAGACAATGTCTATGATGGGGCCCCCGGTGAGAACGGGCGCTCATCCGTTCTAAAAAGTTTGATTCATCCTCAAGAT